>JAUELA010170251.1:0-13087 GCA_031471845.1 Boltenia villosa | reverse complement strand
TTACCACGGCATTGAAGTGAAGTGATTATCACACGTGCGGAGTGCCGAAAACATGTGCTGCCGGGATTCGAACCCAGTGAGCATAGATGACTAGCCGGCGGTTTTATCCACTCGGTCACCTTTGTGTCGGTCGCGTATTGGAAAGTTATACTTTATATTATGTACTCTTCATTTTAACTGAAATATTCCCTCCATAGCACTGGCCAGGCTAACCAGCGACTTGGGTCTCCAAAACATCATATTTTAACATCAACAACATCATATATGCATTTTACATATGCGAGCATGTGTTTGATAACGTTTCGATAAATACTAATGCACCCAATTTATCTCTTTCTAGCCAAGAGTGAAAATACAGCCATATGACGTCACATGTGGGCAAGGCATATTTAATTCAAAGTAACTAGCCTAACCCTTGTCTACCTGTGACGTCCTAGGGTTGTACTCTGAGGCTGCGATATATGATACACAGCATGATCCATGTAAAACATTCTAAACAGTTAAGAACAATTAAGATGGGTAAGGCGAATTGGACCAATATCATGGTTTACATGCCAAAACATCAATCAGCAGACAATTTCGGTCGAATCTGATGTTAAACATTGCAGCTGGTAGCGTTGGCACTGACTAAACTGCCACGCGACCAATATTCAGTCTGAAGATTCTGACGTCGAGTTCTTCAAAATTGATGAAAAATCTATTACGTCAGGTAACGTCACAATGCCGTCACCATGCAATTTTATTGCGCAAGCTTCTATAATCTATATTATTAATAAAAGAATCAGATTTTGGCTCAATCGTCTTCAGAAGAATGTCACATGGCAAATAAATTTTAATTACCAAAGTTATGAAAAATGACTGGATTTGGGAACCGAAAACAGTTTAATGGTAATGGGGTCTGTTCTGTCGTAGTGTCGCTATCCTACCCAGGAATTATTTTTCAATGTATGTATGATCTTATATCTACTAGTAAGTCTACACACATATGGCTGGAAAGAGGACTGGACGAGGGGAGTATGCCCTTACCCCGCGATCACCTTGTTTTATTTTTTATTTTTTATATTTACATCTAAATGATCTAGCATTCTTATTCTCCTAAATACTTATTAATACTAATACACTTACTACCAGTGGCGGATCGAACACAGGGACGGCGGACCTGCAGTCCCCCTGAAAAAAAAATAATCCAAAGTTGTATTAAATAATTGCTTAATATGATGAAACCATTACGCATTGAGGGTAGTGCATTTCATGACGAACTTTCCTTTTTCGCAAACTCGGCCCTACGTATTCTCTCGAAGGGCAAAGAGGAAATTGCAACTCATAATTGCATAGAACATCATTGTTACATCATTACACGCTCTAGTAGTTCAGTGATCATAACGTTAAAAATACATAAGCGATTGGAATCGTTGGATGCAAACCCTGCAGCCCCCAAATAAACGAATCCCTCGTTTTACTAAAACATTCAATATACCCATAATGTCTTCACTGCACCAACAGTGATTTTACAATAAAGTCAGTTCAATATATATTTCCTTTCGGATACCCCCTCCCGCCCAAGGTTGAATAGTGAAGTTGTACCATTTTAGTCGATATTTTATATCTTTTAAGTAAGAGTAAGAGTTATGGGTTGGTCATGAAAAAGATTTGCAACAGAAATAAACATAAAAGTCTCTTCGACCTAAATTAGTTAACCTATCGACAATTAGGGTTTTGCAGCCCCTCTATTTCATTATGGCACGAGTCGCCACTGGTTACTACCAAGATAATGATTGTCAACTGAAATGGTACTTTAAGCAATCAAGGTTCAAATCAATGTGCAATATGCAATAATTAATTTTGTTAGCTCCGAAATCAAATACCTCTCTCTCTCCTCATTACCATACTGTTCGAATACTCAACGGGCGGATTTCACTCTGTGTACTCATAATCATTGAACCATGACATTATATTACGACACATTGCGTGGAAATCCCAAACTTCAATTCACAGCAATGAGTAGCTAAAAATTTCTCATTTTGACTGAAACATATAGGGTTCAGCGGTATGTCCATATTCAGCGGTAAAGCTTTCAAGCAGTTTAGTTGCGTTAGGGGGCATGCTTAAGGCGTGACCGGTAAGTACCGCCGTACCGGTACTCGTCCAATTATAGCATTACCAAACCTTTTTTCTTTATGCATGTTTTTTTTTTCTTCTCCAAATAACCATTTACAAATTTACCGGTGAATCCGAGGGTAAATATAGTTGGCAACCCAATGTACCCACCTCAATGTATTAATTCTGCTCAATTTTTTGTTTCCCAGACTAATTAAAAATGGTTTTGGATTTGGATTTATTCCGCAAAGACAAAGGTGGTGATCCTGATAAAATTCGAGAAAATCAGGCAAAGAGATATAATGATGTGACACTGGTTGATAATGTGGTTGAAGCAGATGAAGAATGGAGAAAATGTGAGTTATCAGTATATAAACCAGGGGTGGGCAAACTTCTTTTCTCCGCGGGCCGCATGGAGCATCTGTGAATATCTCGCGGGCCGCATTCAACAAAAGTTATATTTACAAAATGCTATTTCCACACATAAACGCAATTATTATTCATGCAAATGTGTTTGCGTTTGCCACATGGCTGCAAAATCTACTTGTAGTCTCTTTAAATGTCTGGACCACAAAATTGACATCGGCTTGTGAGGAAGTTCGCAGGCCTCACGAAAAGACCCAGCTGTGGCCCGCATGCTGTAGTTTGCCCACCCACAATATAAACCAAGTAATTTGACCTGTCAGTGAATCTTATTCTTTACATTTTGTCTTCAGGTAGATATGAACTGGACAATCTCAATAAAATGAAGAATGTGTGCAGCAAGGCCATCGGAGAAAAAATGAAACGCAAGGAACCAGTGGGAGAAAATGATGATTTACCATCTGATTTACCTCCACTTGTTGAAATGACCCCAGAAATCCTTGCAGTAAGATATTCATGAATGAATAAATGGTTTAGTTTCCCACGATTCCAAACGATAGTTTCAAACCCCCACAGGCCACCGTTAATTAATTGTCATACACGTCATTTTTCACCATTTATCTTATATTATTTACACTTTTCCTCACTTGCCATCAAAATTCAATTTTCGAATTATTAGGAAGAGCGTTGTCCATCGAAAATTGTTTCTTACTCAATATGGATTGAACACTTTTTTTGTTGTTGCAATATTAGTGTCGTTTTTGTGTATATTACTCAATTATTTACTGACATCATTTATCACCTCAGACAACACTCTCCTACTTTAGCTGCACCAAATAATAGTTTGTTTTTTATGTATTTTATATTTATTATATATTTTTTTCTCTTCACCACACTTCAATAATTGATGGCGGCGCAGCCAGTTTTGGTCCATTATTGTCTTTTCATGTATATAAACCATATCATTTACTGATTACCTGTTTATTTTCTGCCTGTAGTTTCTCCTTTGTTATCTTAACCTATTTTGTTTGTTTGTTTACATACTGTTTTGACCCCTTGGTTATAGACAGGGCTGTGGAATCGGAGTCGGAGCAAATTTGACAGGAGTCAGAGTCGGGAAAAAATCTATCGACTCCGACTCCTAATATGTTTGAACCGTTCGAACTGGTTCCGAATAATTCTTGAATATTTTTGAAAATTCAGACTGAGATTAATTAAGCTCATTGTTTTGTATTTTGTTTAAACTCTTTGAGGTAGTTGTATAGGCCTGATAAATCATGTCAGCACTTGACACAGTTGACAGATCAGCATTACTTATTAGTTATGAATAAAGGAGTCGGAGTCGGATGTTTGTAAATGGAGGAGTATGTACCGACTCCACAGCCCTGGTTATAAAGGGAGGCTACTTGTGGCAAACGTTTTTTAATTTATTTTATATCTTGATATATTTCAGCCCCTGAAAGTCCTCCAGATAAAAAAAATCAGACTTCTTGTGGATCAGCAAATTGAGAAGTGTAACAGTCAACGCCTGCATTTGGAGGAAGTTCGACTGACCAACCTACGAGAAATTGCAAACTTGACGCATGAATCTGTTCCAATCAGTAATGATGAGGTACGATAGCTGTCAAATTTCTATATTATGTTTTATGCGTGCCCTAATAATCATTTAGCATTAAAACTGAAAAAATTAAATTGCATAATCAATTTTCCCTGCTGGCCGCATGCAGATGCAGCATCTATGAATCTCACCGCATTGAACAAAAACTATATTTACTAAATGTTATTTCTATACAAAAACGCAGTTATTATTCATACAAAGTGTTTGCATTTGTAACATGGCTAAATTTCATTGTAATCTCGTTAAACGCGTTTTTCCGTGCAAAAATGTCTGGGCCACACAAATTGACATCGTTACGCGAGGAAGTTCGCGGGCTGCACAAGAAGACCTTGTGGCCCACGGGCAGTAGTTTGCCCACCCCTGCCCTATAGCGATGAATCTTCGGGACAATATGATCAATTACAGAAAAACACTCCGAAATCAAATCATCCTGGATCTTCAAGCTAAACATCTCTAATGTAATCTTCAAACTCTATCGTAATTGCGCGCGATTCTAGGATTATTTGATATTGAATTGTTGTATAGCTATACAATGTGTGTATTGTGAAGTATATATATATATTGTATATTGTAAATTGTTTCTCAAGCTTGAATTTGCTTGCAGGATGCTGATAATGTTGTGGAGCGTACGTTTGGTGACTGCACTGTGAAGAAGAAATATTCTCACGTTGATCTTGTTGTAATGGTAGATGGCTATGAGGGAGAGAAGGGTGCTGTTGTTGCTGGGAGTAGAGGATATTTTCTGAAAGGTTGGTTTCTATTTCTATTCACATAATTAATTTACCTTTAGTCAGCCTTTAGAATATTTAGAGTGAAAGAAACTCAAGATTACATATTGCTTATCAGGTCCACTTGTATTCCTTGAACAAGCCTTGGTGAATTTTGCTCTGCAAACTCTGGCCAGCAACGGCTACACTCCTCTGTACACTCCATTTTTCATGAGGAAGGAAATGATGCAGGAAGTTGCCCAACTGAGTCAATTTGATGAGGAACTGTACAAGGTACAATTCTAGGTCCTATTTTTTTTAAAATTCATAAACGTTTTTGAAAATATTTCACTGTCCATATATCCTCAGGTTATAGGCAAGGCGAGTGAGAAATCAGAAGATGGTGGAATTGATGAAAAGTATCTCATTGCCACTAGTGAACAGCCTATTGCGGCATTCCACAGGGACGAATGGTTGAGAAGAGAGGACCTGCCAATCAAGTACGCTGGGTATTCCACATGCTTTCGGCAAGAAGTCGGGTCTCACGGTCGTGATACTCGTGGTATCTTCCGTGTGCATCAGTTTGAGAAGGTGTGGTATTATTCCGGGGACAATTTGGTGAGGAGAATTTTTGGTTAAATTAAATATTCACTGAATTTGTTTCAACAGATCGAACAGTTTGTGTTTTCAGCACCTGATGCCTCCTGGGAAGCATTTGACAGCATGATTGGGGCTGCTGAAGAATTTTACAAAGTATTTCACAATTTTATATCTATATATTTTGTTTAATACTGTCTGTCTGTTCATATGATTTTTTTTATTGGAAACACTTCACCCAAAGTTTTATAAAACACACGATATGTATAATAATTTTTATGAAGGGGTTCACTGAGACTCAGACCTGGAAAACTATTTCAAGGGTTCACAAAAAAAATTCTTGACTTCATTTTTCTTTCGAAATTTTGATAGTTGACAATAAGTCTGGTTAGCTTTGCTGTTCATTAATCATATGATCTTTGATAAAATTGAACACTTCACCAACACATATTTGTTTGATTTGTATCCAAATCTAAGCTATTATTGACCAGCATATCAACACTATGAATTTATGATAAACTTGCTATATAACTTTGGACTTTGGGTATAAATTTAGGCTATTGAAGATGACTTTTAGAGATAATTAGTTATATATTAAAGAGCACAGCCGATCATGAACATAACAAACCAATTATCTCATTATTTTCTCGATTCTTACACAAAAACGACCAAATATGCTCCAGGATATACCTAGGAAAATAGAGGAACTTGATTACTGTTCTCAATTTAAATGTATTTCATCTCTTACTGTGTTTCCTTCAGTCTATTTACCAGTGGTTCTCAATGTCGCAGGTCATATTCCTTCCCTTGCAATTCCAAGCTGCCGCAACCCGCAATTCCTCCACCCTTTTAAGTCGCAGTTCAATAACTATGTCCATTAATGACTCCATTTTGCGTATTTAATTTGTCAATATATGATGTAAAAAAAGTTAGAAGAGTAAATACACTCTTTCCAATTCCTCTCCTCGGACTAATATTCCTCCCTGGCCCGAATCCCTCCTATTCCTCTCTAAGAATCACTTTTCTATTCTATTAACCTATCAAACTTAAAAGCTGGAAAAGAACTGTCAGAAATTCCCCAACAAATAAAACTGGTTAAGACTAATCAACCAATGCATCAATTATTTTATTTTGTCCCAGAAATTGAACATCCCATATCGCATCATTAACATTGTGTCTGGTGCACTGAACAACGCAGCTGCAAAAAAGTTTGACTTGGAAGCTTGGTTCCCTAGTTCTGGAACCTTCCGGGAACTTGTCTCTTGCTCAAACTGTCTCGATTATCAAGCAAGAAGACTCCGCATTCGTTTTGGACAGACAAAGAAAATGATGGAAAAGGTATGAATCGAAAAATTGTCATATAAAAGCAAAGAAGATGTCTTCATATTTGTATGTGATGCTTTATTTTTCAGTAACTTGGTAATCTCAGGCTACGTATAACCAATCACTTGAGTATAAGATATTATATTGATTATTAAATATTTTTATATCCCTGGTGTATGTTACAAAATATTTTTTTATGTACCATTCTAAATGGTGACCAATTTGGTAATTTTGAATGTAGTCTAAACTACTGTAATCCAGGGCACAATAGAGGAATTTTGGAAGGCCTGTCATTTTTACAGGCTTGGCCAGTCGAAGCCTGTCAAAACTGTTGTTTAGCCTGTCAATTTATATGCCTTAAAAACACTGCATAAATTAGCTTACCCTGCTACTAAAATGACACAAATGTAGAAAACGGGGAGTATATTGTATATAAATAAAATCAAAAAAACAAAAACAAACATGTTGCATATTTACCCTCGGATTCACCGCAAAGCCGTTTTCTGGCTTATACATGGACGCACAATGGACCATGCCGGCTTGCGAACATGCTGAACTTGGAACGTGCATCGTTTGAATACACACTTGGCGTGCAGAGAGAGAATGGTATTTTCCTTTTACAAAAAGTAAATTGAGGAAATTCATCGTTCGAAAAACGAACTTTAATGTTCATCGTATGAAAAACAAACTTCTACAGTAAGTTATTTTGTGTCCTGTTTAATTTCACATTGAAAACACAAATATTCCTGCCATTTTGACCGGCGTCAAATTTTTACGACTGTCAAAGCGTTCAAATTGCCAGTCATTTGACCGATGATGACTGGCCGTTATTTTGTGCCCTGTGTGTAATCAGTTATTTAAATAGTGTATATTTTCACATTTTTAATGAAAATTTGTATTTTTGTACCCACAATAATAACCAACATGGCATGTTTAGGTGTACAGCAGCTTGGGAGATTCTATTTTACCTCTATCCATATGAATCATGATATTTGAATTTTTTTTTTTCAGACTGAATTTGTTCACATGCTAAATGCGACGATGTGTGCAACAACTCGAGTGATCTGCGCCATCTTAGAGAACTATCAAACAGATGAAGGGATCATCATTCCAGAAGCACTACGCTCTTTCATGCCAGAAAGTAAATGATTAGAATTTTGTAATCTTGTTATGGTAGAGCACATGAGGAAATTACTCTTTTATTCCATCACTTTAAAAAAAAATACTATTTGTAAAAGCGACCTTCATTATCAAATTTCAACATTGAACTTGATTTCCAGGGCAATGGGGTCGAACATTATAGATTAAAGTTCACCCAAACATATGTAAATATGCCCATTTTCCATTTTAAATTTTCCGCAATAATAATAAAATACTCTGAACTATCTTCTATTCAAAATTTGGGCAATAAAATACACTAAAGTAGAAGATCACCGAATTATATAATATAATCAAGTGTGGCAACACAGTTAATACCAGGCTCTATATAAGGTATTATAGGATGGGAATAATGGAGTCACTTTTCCTTCCTAGACTATCGTGAAATGATCAAGTTCACTAAACCCGCGCCGATCGATGAGGAAGAGGCAAAGAAACAGAAAAAGAAGGCAAAGAAGGAAAACAAAGGGAAAGGAGATATCACAGATGAAGTGAAAAACCTCAACGTAAAATAAATTTAGACAAATGAAAACTTCCAGGGCGCAGGGTTCTTGTTCATAGAGAGGGTATTCTTCACCCTTCTGTTGTTGGGTCCCTTTTCTGGGGTATTTATTGCAGGCCTTACCTTACCCTTACCCACTTGGTTGAAAATTATCTTCATGTTTGGTAATATTTGAATTTGCACTATTCTATATGCTCTAGATAGAATTTCACTACCAAGTTATAAAAAAGTAGATTATGATGTATGGTGGACTCTATTTATTGTGATGACCTTGTGGTTGTATTTTTCCACAAATAAAAATCCATCACGGTGTATGTGTACGTTTATATTTTAGTATTATCGAACCATGAAATTGATCGAGTGACAACTTGATGGATGGGGGGCTCTATGAATGACGTCATAAACGAGTCGCCCAATTCTGAATTGTTTTTTTTGGCTTTTCCCGCTGTTGTTGATCAGATGGCTGGGCGGCTTGTTATGGAATGTAGGACATCGACCACGTATTCTACACGCATGACGTCATCCGTCGCAAAAAAAACTTTAGATGCGCCTCCAGCGTCCACAGTTTGGCACGTATGCGACGTAGTTCATGTCGTACCTTCACGGATTCATGTGGCTGCAACGGTGCAAAAATAGCCCGGTGTTTTTCAACGTTAATTTAAACACGTCTCGCTATCACGAATTCGTGTGGTGTCAACGACCTAAGAATAATCCGGTGTTTTCAGCGTTAATTTGTTTTGTAGCCGAACAATACCCGCTTTAAGCCGGAAATTTTATTTGTCTCACCTTTTTCGTGGTTATAAATAGAACAAAATGACGAAGTATAGCACTCTGCTGCCTCTAACGATTTTCTAACTTCCATCTTGGTTGCTACCTACAATATCTTATAGTGGGCCTTTAAAAAAGGGGCAGTGAGAATGGGCCGCGAGTTGAAAAAGGCTGAGAAGCACTGACCTAAATGACTAACACGCAAAAAGACAAATTATTGGAGTTTTATAACACATCAAAACAAGGTTACTCGGCTGTGGAGTAGATGATTTAATTTTTAAGCTTCAAACAAAAATGCAAATTAAGATTATTACATATTGTTCAACAGTTGTGTATCCCATGTACATTTTGCATAATCGTGTCTGAGGAAAAAGACAAACAAAGTGGTGCGCGCATTGTGACTACACTGCGTTAAATTATGAACAAAAGAAAAAGTGACCGAACAGTTTGTGGAAGATAACATAAAGTGAACATTTAATATCATAGAAAAACTATCATTCACAAAAAAACGCGAAGATATTACCGCCAAGGCAAATTGTCCGATGCAGTACAAATTTACATCGCAATTAATTGTTTTCTTTGTTTGAAAAGGGATTACCGCGTGTGAGATACCTTACGAATTGAGGTAATCATTGTAGTAGGCTATGTTTGCATAAATGATAAGTAAACTTTGATTTGATTGGGGAGCATTGTTGATTGAATGCGTCTTTGATGGACTTTGTACCCAAGCTATCTTTCGTCACTTTTGTCTTCAAGTTGTAATTGCAAGTTAGTCTGCGATTAAGAACACAGGTTCATTCACTTAACTGCCCACAATGAATGGAGGTTTTCAGGTACAGAATGAAGGGACTGAAAATAGTAAGCAGTTCCGTTCCCGTTCTTTAAGTCTGGGTGCGATCAGATATAAAACAGGTCATTCCGCTACAGAGAATCAGCTACTCAGAATTGCGGAAAAATTCCCAACGGACGTACAGTTCAATGAAGGTAATTGTTGGTAGAAGTAGAAGGTTGGATAAATTCTTAGGATATTACGATGTAAAAGGCTTAAATACATGCACGCGGCAAACTCACGCGGAATACGATTCCGCCCGGCTATATATAAAAAACGCGTGAGTTTGCTGCGTGCGTGTATTTCAGCCTTTAACTATCGGATGTTTATGAAAAACACACATTTACTCATAACTGTTTTGATTTATTTTCAAGATTACACCAATAAAACGCGTGAGTAAAACGCGTGAGTTTGCTGCGTGCGTGAATTTCAGCCTTTAACTATCGGATGTTTATGAAAAACACACATTTACTCATAACTGTTTTAATTTATTTTCAAGATTACACCAATAAAACTCCTGATAAGGAATCGATATGTAATTACTTGAAGAGGAAGTATAACGAGGACAATTTTATAGCAAGAAAATGGCATAAAAATAAACAATTTGATCGAAGAAGACAAAGATCGTATATAAGGTAGATAACTTTTGATACCTGACATGCAAGGATCTTGGCTGATTGTTTATGAAATGCGCATTGTACTCTCCCATGAGTGGTGTATTTGTTCATATTCACACATAAACTGGGCCGTATTAACCATTAAAAAATATATATCTAAAAACGTTCAATTGAAAAATTTTCTCGTAATTCGCCCTTTAACCCTAAAAATTGTGTCGGTGGTAACGCAGGAATGTCTCCATGTGCTATTTGTAATATTATAATTTTCTTTGCAGCAACGTTGTTCAGTATTTATGCAATTTCGCAAGATTTGTCAGCACGATCGCAATTTTTGTTGCGTTTGGTTTCCATCTGCAGTACCAGTATCAAATGGGATTTCATTCGGTCGAAATTATCGTACTTGCCACGACCGGTGCAACAACTTTTGTGTTCGTGATTATTCTCTACTGTTGTTTTGGCATGGCCTGTGAGTGTTTATATTTTTCAAGTGTTTCTTGTTTACATTTCACTTGTTTATTTAAAGGCGTGCCGGTGTTTGTCGTCAAAATCAAGTAGGCTAGGTCTGATTTTGTTTAATTAAAGCCGGATTTATTTTGTGGTTAGCATTAAATAAATGATGAATTGTGATAAATGATACTGTCAAGAATTCATTCATCAAGCTACTTATTTTTAAGCTATATTTGCATATTATTTCTGTATATTTTTCCATGGATTCGGAAAATGTTATTTTCAACACACATCAATCAGCATTTTCGCCGATCGCTTAGAATGTATTGGTACCGTACGTCATGTGGTCAAATAAATAATATACCATGTAAATCTAATATGTCGATATTTCAAATGTGGTTTCATAATCCTGATGAATTATAACTGTTTATATTGTCTATTTGCAGTATTTTCCTACTGTATCGTTCACTTTTGGATGAGTATTGCCTACGGAGTCATCTTCTTACAGCTAACGCACTTGATATTGTTGAACAAAACAATCAAGTATTGCATTATTTCATCCACCTGCATACAATGTATATGCTCCTTGCTTGAAAGGATATCAAACTTAACAGTCCATCGGTAATGATAACTCATAACTATTTCATTATTTTGACCAATCCATTTTTTAAATAATGACATGCTGATAATGCAATATGCTTTTTCATGAAGATCACAATTCCTATATCCAACTGAAGTGTTCGATCTTGTTGGCTTTGGAATTTCTTGCTGTCTGCTGCCATTCAGAAAGAGCATGGATATGGTTTTGGAGCTTGTTGCTTTGGGATTCGTCATAATTCACATTCGAATGAAGTCTTCATTGTGTGTTGCAGTGGCAATTTTGTATGTTGTGGTGTCAGGTAGGAGGACATGCGCATGACTGCGATGAAAAATTGTAATCGTTAGACACCATAAAGCTATTAAGCCAAGTGTAGGCTAACACTTATCTCTATATTACACTTTGAATAAAGGGAACTAAAGTTCCCCCATTAGTACATAAATGCCGTTTTTTCGGCGAAAGTCTTTTTGAGCAAATCATCAGGCTTGAGTTCGACCGGCGAGGTCGCATCATGCGTCGTGTATACGCCAGATACGGATTTCCGGTGAATCGAGGGTAAATACTAAATATGATACATTGAAAAAAAGTTATATCTGACAATCAAACGCTATTTTTTATCATATCAATTCCGTGATTAGGACACCTTCAATTTACCTTGAACTATTTTATTTTCAGGAATTTCAATCATCGGAAATATAGACTGGAAAATGAACAAATTTTCTCTTATTTGCTTCTTCATTCGCGTCGCATGGGATCCCTTCCTGGATTTGTATTTTTCTAAACTTCCCCCCTTATCTAGATGGAAATGCTTCTTCAACTTGTCGAGGTGATTGGTTGGAAAAATTAAATATATAAAAAAAATAATAATGTTTCTCTAGCTGTGTTTCTTTCTTCTGCTAGCACAGAATCTCAACGTTTTCTTTCGTATTGGGTCTTTTTCTAATCGAAGTCACTTTGTTCACGCTGGCTCTTGAGGTGGGTATTAGTATAATGGAATAATATTATTATTATTATATGACGAATAGTACACAAGACTTGAAATTGTCGTACTCATTATTTTCAATAGGCTATCACAATCCATCCAGAATTTGAATGGCCAATCTTTCTACCTTTACTCTCAGTGTCAACCCTGGCCTGGGTCGTCATGCATATCTCATACTTTATAATACAGGTGAGGACATAATCATTAATTGAAATTCCTTCGTTTTTAATATGATCAAATTTAATTTTCCTCCTAGATTGCATTCTTACGTCGGGTTTCACGTTGTTCCAATTTACTGTATACACCAGAATATCAAGGAAAGACTCTATATCAAGTTCTCTCCAATGAAGGTAGTCTATATTCAATTCAGACTTGATTGGATATACGATAAATCAAAATAGATTTTTTTTAATTGTTGAATAAAATGTACTGTTTTTCAGGTGCCCGATATTTCTGCAGTATATGTGAATTGATCTCAGCT
>JAUELA010170140.1:0-13088 GCA_031471845.1 Boltenia villosa | reverse complement strand
GTGCCCGTTCCCGAGACTTGGTGAAACGCAATGTTGTTTTCTTTCTCTGTGACGAAATAATGGTGAAACAAATCGGTGCGCTAGGGGTGCGGGATGGAGTTTCAGGATCACAGGGGTGCAGAGATGCAAAAAGGTTAAGAACCACTGCTATATGGGCTATTGTGCGCCGTTTTTGCTGTATTCAAAAACAGACAATAATCAATCATCAATCAATTTTAGAGTTTTAGTATTATAGTAGATTAACGAAATCGTGTGAATACACACTTGGTGTGCAGAGAGATAATGTTATTTTCCTTTATAATGCCGCTTGTTTTGCTAATAAAATAACACAAAGGTAGAAAACAGGAGGAATATATTGTATATAAATGAAATCGTTTGAATACACATTTGGCGTGCAGAGAGAGAATGTTATTTTCCTTTATAATGCTGTTTGTAACAAAAAGTAAATTTATGAACGTTAATCGTTTCGAAAAACGAGCTTTTACAATTGAGTTATCTTGTGTCCTGTTTAATTGAAAACAAAAATATTCCTGCCATTTTATAGCCGGTCATTTTGACCGTTGTCAAATTTTGACGACTGTCAAAACCTTCAAATTGCCAGTCATTTGACCGATGACTGGCCGTTATTTTGTGCCCTGATACAGGCTGTTTGCAACAGTGCAATTGCAACAACACTCAAAACTTGACCCAGTTAAATATACCATGAAGTGTTATTGATACAAAGAAAGGTTGAAATTTTGAATCTCATCAGTTGTGGTGAATGATAAATATTGTTAGTTCTTTCATTGATTTTGAATCCTTAAGATCTGGAATTGATGTTCTAATATCAAGCGTTATACAAACCTGTCAGCTACAGAACCTACAATTCTAACCAGTGCTGATGCAGGGCCCAAAATAACGGCCAGTCATCGGTCGAATGACGGCAAGGCTTTGACAGTGGTCAAAATTTGACGACGGCAAAATGATGGCTATAAAATGGCAGGAATATTTGTGTTTTCAATGCGAAATTGAATAAGACACAAAATAACTCCATTGTAAAAGTTTGTTTTTCATACAATGAACGTAAAAGTTCGTTCTTCGAAACGATTAACGTTCATCAATTTACTTTTTGTTACAAACGACTTTATAAAGGAAAATAACTTCCTTTCTGCCCGCCAAGTGTGTATCCACACGATTTCATTTATATACAATATATTACCCCTGTTTTCTACCTTCGTGTTATTTTAGTAGCAAGGTAAGCTAATTTATACAGTGTTTTTAAGGCAAATAATTTGACAGGCCAAACAACAGTTTTATCAGGCTTCGACTGGCCAAGCCTGTCAAAAGGACAGGCCTCCCAAAATTCCTCTATTGTGCCCTGTGCTGATGTGTATTAATTTTGTGACATAAACTCAACCCGAGTTAAATATAAACAACTTCCGGTGCAAAGAACAGATAATACATTCACTGTTGAGGAATTTCATAAAATGAACTTGTTTGTTGCAAAACATACAAAATGAGATAATTTCTCAAAACAAGGTCTGTTTTAACTAATATGAAAATATTATTTGAAGGAGTCGCTCGATTCATTAACAAATTAAGCTTCAAATTTTAGACTACTCAACATAAAATTTTTGATCGAATTTTATCTCCGGTACATCCTCAAATATAGCAGCGTTCTGAATTCAAAAATTTTAAACTGTCTTTATTCAGAGTCATAATATGTCAAATGTGACTTCACAATCCAGACTAAGATTCAAACATCAACGATTCTATCAGGGCTGTGGAGTCGATACATAAGATCTCCAGCTCCACAATTTATGATTCATCAGACTCAGACTCCTTCACTTATATATCAAAGGCGTAAATAAATAACAAATATATTAATTATATATTTACTATATTGATTGGAAGCATTAAACAATATATTTCATCACTGTCAGACATGAATTAAATCAACATATATAATGTACATTTTTCCCGACTCTGACTCTGTTGACCTAAAACATTGCTCCGACTCCACAGTCCTGGATTCTATATTATCGGCAACTAATCACGTCTATTTCTTATTCTAGATTGTTCTTCGATCCCGAGACTACAATGCTCTCTCGATGTCAGTTCTCGCCCTCATGAGCATGCTCTATCCTCTACAATACATGTTCCCTGTGATCCCACTTCTTCCCGTCTGCCTTCCTGGGTCAGAACAGCTCCTTTTAGCCCCAACCCCATATATTATAGGGGTCCCTACTGCGTTTTTCGACACCTCAAATTTCAACATGCCGAACGATGTATGGTTGGTGGACTTGGACTCAAATGAGGTTAGTTTTTTATTGAATTCCTTATTTACAACATAATGGAAAAAGTTAGAAGGTAAAAACTATGCAATAATTTCCTAAACAATATAAGGCAGGGGTGGGCAAACTACGGCCCGCGGCCCGAGAGGTCTCCTGTGTTTCATCGCAAGGCGATGTCAATTTGTGTGGTCCAGACATTTTCTCACGGAAAAATGCGTTTAACGAGACTACAATGAGATTTCTCGGTCATGTTGCAAAGTGCAAACGCAAACACATTTGCATGAATAATAATTGCGTTTTTGTATGAAAATAACATTTAGTAAATATAGTTTTTGTTGAATGTGGCCCGCGAGAGATTCACAGATGCTCCATGCGGCCCATGGAAAGAAAAAAGTGTTTTTATTTAGTTAGCTTTCGCTAGCCTAGAATATAACATCTAGCTTCTTCAGATGAAGCATAGTAAATATCTGTAAAAAGAAACAACAACACTCGTTATTGTGGAGTTGAAATGAAGTCATTTAGTTATGACAAGTTATTATATTGTTTCATACTGCTGTGATATTTTTTACTAACTATCTCTTGGTACTTGCATTGCATTGTTCAATAATAATATCTGTAACTTAAGATAAATTCATAGACATGGAATCAAATTTAATTTGAAAACCAACTGTACACCAAATATGTTCCTAGAATGGTGTCGTGCCATTCATTTGTTTTTAATGCTTAAGATTGATGGATAAGTTGGATTTAACATTTCATGATCATAGCCCGATTCAGTACATGCAAGTCAGCGTATTATCATCCAGGGAAATCTCCTGCGTTTACAATTCTCACTCGCCACAGATCTCACTGATCTGCAAGATTGCGTTTTCAAATATTTTAAGTAACTTCATCATCAAGTGAAGTCGTCATGAATTATTACTCAACTCAGGCTTGAATTTTGCAATTTGAAATATCTACTGCAATATTTTCAGAATCATGAATAAATAATGAATTCGAATGAACAGAATTGCTTGTAGGTAAAACTTGAAGGTGAAATTCTGTTTTCAAACAACTCTACAAAATTGATCTCTTTAATTTTCCTTTTTTTCTTTCTCCTATTTCACATTTTTTGAATGACATATATATCCATATTCTCCTGGAATTATAATTGAATCGGAAATTCAGTTCCAAGAAAAAATTCAGACTGATCTCATAAAATATTCATGAAGAACACGGAATGATTCTTAATTTGATCGCTCGAAGCGAATTAATGAAGTCTGACCTTGAAATATGAGTCTGTGACCTTTATTCTGAATATATTTGACCTTGCATTTTATACTTTGACCTTGATATTTTCTCCTATGTAGTGCAAGCCTCAAGAAAGATCAAATTATGAAATAAAAAACAGCTAAAAGCTTAAAGCTTTCGTTAGATCATAGCAATTTCTCCTTAGATGAAGCAAAATAAAAAATTTACAAAGAAACATTCATTGATAATATATTGTTGGCCAATAACGGTTGATCAAACCGCCCCTTATATTATTTTAGATTTTTTTGTCCGCATAATAATAGCTAATTGGGTCGTTTCGGGGGTTTGAGTCTCTTTATATAGACGAACCCAAATCATAAACGATTTCAGTATTCATTCCGACTCCATTCCAGTTGATTTATATGGAAGGCTTAAAATTGCTTGCAATGACTTTCAGATATTATGGGTTTATGACGCACTTGTCATTATTGCAAATTGTCCGTTTTGTTTTTTTTAATCATAGATCTAAGAATTTCTTATTTCTCTCATATCACGCGCCGTTTTACTTTTAAAATCTCCAACCTGTGCTGGGCATAGGTTTGCTGTTCAGCTTGCCTGAAAATGTCGTAATCACTCAAAATAAATAAACCCAGACTAGACTGACCCTGAAACTCCACATCTATCTCGAATTTCAAACTGGTTTCAAACTGGCTACTAAGAGAGAGAGAGATGGGCTCGGGGACTGCAGGGTTTCTTGTCCCTCGCTCATGTACAGAACACTAAACTAGGGTAAAACAGCTCATTGAACTTCATGTAGAATTATTCATTTTGAAATTTTCATCAACTTTTGGTCAACTCCTAAAATAGAGCCGACTCCAACAACCTTGACAACAACTCATTTCTTCTTTCTCAGATGGTTCGTCCCCAGCAATGTCAAGAGCTTCCAAAACTTCCAGAGAATGAAGTCGGCATTTTGGAAACTCATCTGAAACAGGTAAAACGTGAAAATCTTATTTCAATGATGTATTCATTCTTGACGATTTGAAGTTAAAAAAAAACTTTGTGAACATTAACGAAAATTAAGAAAATAGTTTGTTTCAAAATAGTTACGTATTAATTTCATCTGTGTGAGGACTTTCTTCTATTGGTAGTGCCTGTACTGCTATCAGTCGCTATGTCATCTATTAATAAAGTGTCGGTGCTGCTGTGAATACCATTACATGCTGTGTCATCTGAGGTCCCAATACGCTATGATAGAGAACATAATACAAGCTCTGCATACCATACATTAAAGCTTTCATTTTGTTGCCGTGAAATGCAGTTCAGTCTGAGAGCTTGGTTTTATCTACAGAGTACTATTATTTAAGCCATGTATAAATGAACAATAAATGTTTCCTAATTTGTCAAGAAAACCATTCTCTGAACTTTCCGATTCAAATCAAATGTGATTCGAATTCGAAGCGCCCATCCCTTACCATCATCATTAACATAATGGAAAGATATTTTCTTTTTTAAGTTTTAAGATAAGTATCATTAGAAAGCTCAGTTGGGCTTGCACATGGCTAATTGCCAAACAATGTGTTCAAGTCAACTTAAGAGCATGCTGAACTTGGTGGTGCAGTGAAGCCATGACTTTAGACCATCCCTCTGTAATGCAAGGTCACATGAACCCGCCCTGTACCGGCGAGAAGTTCAGCAGAGTAAGCCCAGTCACTTAACACACTTTAAGGATCAGGGGGAAAACGGCATGTTGAACAGAAGTGATCAACAAGCGTGCATGTGTTGCAGTACTAAAGAAATCTGTGCACGTGAAGCCGGGATTCGAACCTTGATCCCCTCAGTGACCATTGATGACCAGCCAATGTCTTTATTAACCATTCCAATAGGCTTAGTATTGATTTTTTTTACACTTTCAAGAAGTTTATATAAGTATTTGATAAAATTTGAGGAAAAATGAACTAAAGCAACTTACATCGTATCAACTTGGATATTTTCTTAGTTCAAATTTTCAAATGTATATTTTCAGGCTCTTGCTAGTATGAGTCTCAATCCTCCTGTACAAGATTTTGGATCTTCTGATGTATCTGCTTGGTTGAAGATGCAAGATTCAAAAGGCACCACAAGTACTAGGTTTAATCCACTGATATATGGCAACGATGTTGATTCTGTTGATGTTGCAACAAGGTTGGTCCCAATTTCAATTGAAGAGAGATGGGTAATCCTATTGTTATTTTGTTTTCTTTCCAACCAAGAGAAGAATGAAGTAATTGTATAAAAGTTTAATTAGAAACATCAGTAATGGAATGAATTGATGGATCAATTTTTATGTTTGTAATTCTATGTTTTTGTAATTTTTATTATTATTTTTTAATATGGTGATAAATTGATCAATCAAAGGGGCAAAAAAGAGGATAGTGTATATTTATTATTTATCATGAACAATCTAACATTAATTTTGTTTGTTTTTATGCGCATGTTTGAAAAAAAAAAAAGTAATTGTTAGTAAGAGTTATATAATGGAGAAAAAAAGAGCTTAATTTAGTTCATTTATATTAGGTAGTATACTGAAAATCAACCCTTTGTTTATTCTCTTTGTGTGAATTTAAAAAAAAAAAACGATAGTTTGGCTTAACTTGACTTTACACTACAAGGATGCTCAAACAAGAATTATTAATTTGTAAATAATATAACAGATGGTCTCGTTTGCGCGCAGCTGAAAGAGTTTTATTTCATTTCGTTCTTGCTATCATCATGGTGTATCTTTGGTGCTTCGTCTAAGAAGCTAGATATTATGATCTAGTGAAAGCCTAAGAAATAAAACGTTAAGCTGTGTGCAAACGAGACTATGTGTTATATCACTGCTTCTCAACCTTTTTCAACTCGCTGCCCACTTTTACATTTTTTTTGGAGGCCCATTATAAGATATTGTGGCAAAATGACAATGAAAAAAATTAAAATATATTTGCGAGAAATAAATAAAATATTAACAACACATTCAATTTACTGTTAAAATACTACTCAACACACGTTAAGTTGATAAAAGTATTTGCTTTTTGTACTGTAACATTTTGGCCTGCTTCGTGGCCCAACGGGTTAGAAGCGGTGGATTATATTATATTTATCATCATAACAGATAATTCTTTAATTGTTCATTCTTTCCACCACAGAGTCGCTCTAGTCCGATTTCTTCTTTCTCCGAACGTTCTGATGAATCTTTCTGACCACACGAGGACGCTACGACTCTATCCGAGACCAGTTGTTGCATTTCAAACGAAGAGTTTCATTCAATCAAGGTTAATGAAATTTCGAAATAATATAAGATCTTGATCAAACATTTTGAAATAATTTAGGACAAGGTCTTGTTCAATCAGAACTAAAGTCCCCGAAGTGGTCGTTACAAGCATCATTAGTCATTACCAGCATTTTGACACATGTGATAATCTTTAACAGATTACTAGAGTATCAGTGATCCGTTAAGTCACCCACCCAGATCCAAAAAGTCATAAACTCCGTAATCCGCAGACGCATATAACAAATTCGTTTCAGTTGTACTGAAGTTGAAAATATTTCGTTATTGTGCCCGTTTCTTCATGCGGCACAGCAAACCTTGATTTTAACTAATTTTATTCTGAGCTAAAGCTCCTGTTTGTAGCCCCTATTTTATTCTCATAAAGCAAAACATATAGAAAGATAATCAAACCCGCAATAGGTAGATCACAAGTCCATCACCATTCGTTCGACCACGAGACTGACTTTGTAAAATCTCTCATTTTTAACATGTAGTAGGATGTGACAGGGGTTATCAGGGGTTAGGATTAAGTTTACCGAGTACTTGAGATTAAGGTGTAATGGGGATTCGATCAGGGCCATGTAAGTTTGGGATGCAGTCGACATGTAGTGGTGCAGTCGACAGGTAAGTCTGTGATGTGGTCAACAAGTTCAGAAGTTTTTGAATGTCTGATGAAGTTTGTCGAGACAAACCTTGATAAGTAATTTAATCAACGAGAGAAAAAAATATATAACTGGATTACAGAGGTCAAGTAATTGGTAATATTAACATTTTGGAATATCGATTTCAATAGTTGTCGTTTTTTCCTCCTATATATTATCTTGTTTCTTTACTATTTTTCTTTGTTTGTTTTAAAAAAATAATTTCATAATTTTTTCCTCCTATCCTCTCATCTCCCACTAGTCGGAAAGTGCGACAAGAGCGTTTTCGCTAGCAGAGCTAAAAAATCTCCACAATGAAGACATTTAAATTCGACCGTCGAGCAGAACATATCAAAGTAATATTTATCGGCTACGCAATTGCAAGGATACAACCATTTTGTTACTGTTCAATTATTTCTCTGGATTTGAAATTAGTATTAGTGCCTTCAGGCCTCTTTAATTCATGCAAACACGATTGTTTGTTTTATTGGAATTAATTAACGATGGAACTTTTAGGAATCATATGAAAAAAATGCAATAAATTTCTCTTTATTTGGAATATACTAGAGAAAAAAACACAACCCGGAGTGTGATTTCTGTTATTGTGTTATTTCCTTATTTTTGCGGTCCATTACGTTGGGTATAAACAAATGCATCTATCTCACTGGTTGTTGCGATGACAAGCGAGATCATTAATAATTTCAATAAAACAATCAATCGTGTTTGCATGTATTAAATAGGCCTGACAGCATTGTTACTAGTTTTAAAATCCGGAGAATGTGGTACCTGAAATATTTGAACTGTAACAAAATGGTTGTATCCTTGCAATTGAGTAGCAGATAAATATTACTTTGATATGTTCTGCTCGACAGTCAGATTGAAATGACTTCATTTGAGAGAGCGAGCTTGCACTTTTTTTCCGCGATTTTCAAGAGATTTTTCACTGTTAGGGTTTATATTATTTTCTATTTCTTTTTGATAAACCAAACCTTTCCTCTTTACTTCCATCTGAACAGACCGAAGCCAACTGAGTTCATTCGCGAGCTGTCTAGTACACAAGCTGTCGAATACTTCGGGGAGTGGGCGCTTGCTCCGACGAATCTTGCGTTTTTACGGATCAATAATAGTGAGTATTGGTGGAAATGATGAAATATCTAAACTGATAATAACTAATGTTCTGATAAGAACTTTTTAATAGATGACACATATATATATTTCTTATTCAGCACAAATGCATCTTGATGCTACCTTGTTGGTCGTGTCTTACCAGAATATAAATTCAATCAAGACATGACGTCACATGAAACTAACTTGAGTCAATAGGGGGTGATATATACATTATGTAAACCATTTATCCTTCTGACTTTGATAAATATCCAACATTCGTACAGTTGAAGCTGTTATATATCACTGTCTGTTGATTTGAAATATGAATTTTTGTTCAAGATAGTCAACTCAACTCTTCAAAAGAATATTTTTTCTCAATTTAACTGCATTCAACTGATATCTCAATCTCAGATGTCATAAGATGATGAAAATCTGTATTTTTTTATCAGTTTATTGGCATTTGACCCCTATTAGGACTTTATGCTTTCAAATGTGACTATTTCGTGTTTAGGTTGCTGAACTTGAAGCCTTCTCTCCTACATTGTCTTATTGATGATCTTTTACTTCAATGTGTTTAATTTAGCCAAAATCTTGGAGCAGAAAAGGTCAACGTATTTAATTGACACAAAATTAGCGTATATACATTTTTTTGTTATCATGAACTTTAGTGTCAAAAACGAATAAAAAATAATGTTTCCAAAACCGATACTCATTAAATTCACATCCTGATCCACCCAAACATTTTCTAAACCGCCAACAGGTTAATTTGTTTGTAAATCGACACCTAAAAGTTTGACCATTGAAATAAGCCTCATATTCCTTTTCTCCAGACATCTTCGACCCTCTCGCGATCGGCGACAAAGCGAAATGGTTTTCTGGTCAGTTGAGTGAGATTCGACATTCAATCATCGACTCCAACACAGTGTTTGTGTCGACGTTGGCGACAGTTGATGATGTGACGTCGAACCATCGACATGATTCAGACAACATACCGACAGACGAGAGTGGTGAGTTGTGGGATCTTGCGAGACATGTTTCAAACATTGTACCTTCGACATGCGAATGCCAGGCAGAAGGATGTCGACAGCCTAGCACTTATCATTCATTCTTATACATTTAAGTACATACTGTAACGAGCAAGTAAATTTTTATGAAGGTTAGGTTAGGGTAAGAACATACAATCAAGCAGACAACTCAAAGCAGTATTTTACTGTTGCTCTAACACAGTAGTTCTCAACCATTTTGGACTGGCGAGCCCATTCATTCCCCCCAGAAATGGCAACGACTCCCTATAATTCAGTGAGTTAGAAAAGGATTTAAGCCATGTTAAAAACAATCTGTTCAATTCTCATGACTTAACACAACTCGTTAAAAACAAAGTCAAAAACACAGTAAAACACTAGACAAGCCTCTGAGAATCACTGGGGTAATGTCCGCGTGTACTTGTTAATGAGATAGTCCTAATATCATAAACTTTTCATAGGAAGCGAGGGTTATGAAGGCGAAGGTACCAGTACATCATACTCTTCATGTGACTATGATTCTGACCACTCCCCGGTTACTATGGAAACTCATGAGGTCATAGAAAATGGTGATGATGTCACACCAACTGATGATGTCATCGAGGCAACCATAGAAGACCAGAATGCGAATCATTTGCTCAAGGTAATTTATTGTTGATGATTTGGTGAAATTGTTTGAGATATGTGGAATTCGATGCATTTCGACATAAAAGGCTTAGATTTGATTCAAATTTATCATGATTCGAAAATGGCCGTCCATAACTAACTGATTTCCTTAGCTCCACTGGAGTGGTATCAATAACATAGGTCAGGGGTGGCCAACAAGTCGATCGCTGAAGGTTTTCTGGTCGATCGCACAGTCTAACTTGCAATACCAAATTCTTTAAAAATTCAACTCTTTCCCCGCGATGGATTTGACTTAAAATATTGTACCATAGAGGGGCCGATTTCAGCGAAAGGTACATTAATTAGATAAGAGTCAAGACCATTCACACACATACACATGTTCTTCAACTTTTTCTCATTCTCGGTTAGGTGATTCTAATAGAAGCCGATCGAATTTTTAAATCCGATCGCAACAAGTGACAAGTTGGCCACCCCTGACATCGGTGAAAAATTTTAATATTTTTAACAGTTTTTGCTAAATTATCCTTATTTCAGGAGAAGATATGCGGAACAATGAACGGTGACGTTGCATACGTGTCGGAGAGCAGCAACAATTCAAGTGAAGTGAACGATGTGGTGACGGAGATGAAAGAAGTCGGGGCTCAGTTACACAGGGTGCAGGATCAACTGGGTAAGTGGGGTCAGGGGTGTAGAAACAGGATGATAGGGGTTTGCTAGAGAGTAAGATGTAAGGGTATGGTCCCCTCATAGTCAGATAGGTCCATGATGCAGAAAACGGGGTAAATTAGTTGGTGTAAAGGGGGGGAATGTGGAAATAGGGCCAGGAAAGGTTGAAAAGGGTCAAACTGGGTAAGATAGGGAGGGCGGAAGGGAAGTAAGGGGGAGATAAATTCAAGAATAAAATAGGGGTAAATTTGTAGTCAGGAAGGGGGACAAAGCAGGGTTTGCTACTGAGTAAGGGTAAGGTCCCACTGTAGTTGAACTTGACTGGTTGTTTGAAGGAGATATCAACTGCTTCAATGGGTTCATGATGCAGAATTCTCAAAGATTAAATAGGGGTGAATCAGGGGGTGGAAAGTGGGTCAGGAGGGGGTGACGAAGGGTCAAACTGGGTAAGTACTATTCAGTTGGAAGTAAGGGTGAAGTCCAAGAATAATCAGAAAGGTTGGGTTTTGACCCAAGATCGACGACTTACATGGGTCCCATTCCCAAGGATCAAAGGTCAAATAAGGGTGACTTAGTGGGTGAACTTTAATCATGTTTTATCCACAGATGCATCGAGCGAACGGACACCAAGCAATGAATCAACAGGAAGTACTTCTACAGGAAGCACGAACAGTGACGGGACGTTTGCAGAGGTCATGAGGTCAGCCGTGACTGCCCGTTCCCCCCTTGCTAACGGACACATGGGAGGAGAACAGAAATCTCCTCAACAGGAGAGGAAGACTCCGTTCCCAAGTGTCAAAGGTCAGATGGAACAGAATTATAATTACTTTATTTTAAAGACGTATTTTCTCAACAAAGAATTCTTTTGACAAAAATAAAATAAAAAAGGCGATAACTTGGTAACCAGCAGCCCAATTGCAATGAAACTTGTTTTATTCTGTTTCTATTCTCCATTCAGATGCACAAATACGGTGTGATTGTGTGCCATCTTTAGCTGTATTTAAATATGGACAAACAAGCAAACAATCTTTTAGTAGTATATAGATAAGATTTGCCACTCGCTAATGAAATGCCCAAGTGGCCAACAGAAGGCTACTGGTTAATTCCACCTAGTCCAGGGATGGGCAAACTTTTTCTCTCCGTGGGGCGCATGGAGCATCTGTGAATCTCTCGCGGCTGCATTCAACAAAAAGTATATCCACAAAATGTTATTTACACACAAAAGCAATTATTATTCATACAAATGTGTTTGAGTTTGCAACATGGCTACGAAATCTCATTGTAGTCTTGTTAAACGCGTTTTTCTGTCCAAAAATGTCTTGACTACACAAATTGACATCGCCCTGCAAGGAAGTTCGCGGGCCGCACAAGATACCTCTCAGGCCATAGTTTGCCCACCCTTACCTAGCCCAACTCCAGAATAGCAATGTTCAATCCGACCTTTTTATTGTTGTCCACTGTAATGGGGCTGGGCTGTACATCGAAGGCAGGAGATGTATATATACCTTAAAACAGTTGTAGCCTAACTATTCAATTCTGAAATTGGAAATCATAGTACTTACGCATCATAAATTACATCAGTTGTTTATAAGTTTTCTATGTTTATGTTATTGAATGTGCGCATAGTGTTCGGAACCACTAAATATCGATTTTGTTTTTATTCTTAGGTCCGAGACGAACGTTGATTGACCACAGGTCGGTAGTTCGTCATGGTTCAGCGCTTGTTGTGACCCCGCCCCAAAAATCAACCAATCATGGAAGCGCTGGCTTGAATACAACAGAAAATCAACAATTTCTGAAGGTTTGATCAGATTTTGGATTCAACTTCATGTTTTTGTTCTCAAAATGTTTAAATAAATATATTATTTTTATGCAGGATGTCACGCAGAATGTTCTGGAAGGTAAAGGAGCCGGTTGGTTCAACTTGAAGAAAGCTACAAAGTAGGATTTGTTTTGCTTCATTTTGAAAGAGATTAAATTTATCACTTCGCAAATTTGTATCATAATTGTGTTTTAGTTTGGTATCTGTATCGTATGGTCCAATTATTCACACTTTCACAATTCTAATGTTCTATGTCAGGAGTTCCCACCCCTTTTCACCCCATTCATTCCCCCAGGAAACTTATTGAAAGAAAATTATTCCCCCCCCCCCCCCCCCACTCCTTATTGTTCAAGAATTTAATTTTAAACTTATACCATCGTGAAATATTATTATTATTAAATACTATTATCT
>JAUELA010170031.1:0-13098 GCA_031471845.1 Boltenia villosa | reverse complement strand
ACGAAGAAGGGCGAGTGTTTCAAGAAAAATGGGAATTACAGTATTTTTGCACAGAAGTGTATAATTGTAGAAGTGCGTCCCTCGTGACAACACACACCGAATCATATGGCCCTCGCGGCACTCTGAGTTTGACATGCCTGGCATATATCAAAGCACAAAGCGGTTTTTATTTATATTTTAGTTCACTACTCTTTCGGTTCCGATTCAAAAAAAACTTATTTTCATTTGATTCTACTTTGGTAAAACGAATCCCAAAGCATCTTCATCCTTTTAATCAAAAAAAGCAATATTTCACCTTAATATCCTTCAGTACAAGTCCCTCCAGACCATCTTTGATCACTCTTACTATCATTGATTTCAAATCATCTGGTTTCTGAAAAAATGAGTGAAAATTTTCCGTCCATAAATTTGTATATTTTATACACTAAATGACCGATTCAAACTCACATTAACAAACTTCATCTCTGACAGCATGACTCGATTCTTGATTTCTTTCATGTTATCAACGAGAATCTTACGCCTTTCACAGATTGGCCTGGAGAAAAAGAATTCTGTGATTAATTGGTGGACAAAAACTGAAAATATCTGAAGTCGAAGTTCAAATCTCGGCTTCACAGATTTATTCAGCACATACACGATGCATTACACGCTTGTTGATCACCTCACTTCACTATGTCGTGTTCAGCCTTGAGCTTTGATGTGAGTGAGTGACTGGGGACGCTGAACTCCTCGTCGGTACAGAGCGGTTTCATGTGACCTTGGTCACGTCTTTCCTCCACTATCTAAGTTCAGCATGCTCGCAAGTCGACATGGTCGCATCATGCGTCAATGTATACGCCGGCTACGGCTTTCCGGTAAATATGATACATTAATCAAAAAAACTTATCTAATCAATCAATGTTTTTATCTATTCATCCAAGAGCAACATATAAACAAAACAACAATTAAAATTTGAAGACATAATAATTGTTTGGAATTGAGAAGGTGCTGTGAAGGGACCATAAGTGGTCATTGGGTCAACAGCGCCTGAGTAAAGGTTGAGATAAAGCTTGGCAATTACAGGAATAAATTTTTCAAAAGTAATCAATTTTTATATGATCATCTAGGTTGTGGAGTCGGTACATAAAATTTCCGACTCAGACTCCTCCATTTACAAACATCCGACTCCGACTGCTTTATTCAATATAGTAAATAACTAATAAGTAATGCTGATCTGTCAACTATGTCAAGTGCTGACATGATTTATCAGGCCTATATAACTGCAGCAAGCTAAGTTACAGGTTCAAACGTTGAAAATTAATCTGTCTGGATTTTTAAAAATATTCAAGAATTATTCGGAACCAGTTCGCACGGTTCAAACATATTAGGAGTCGGAGTCAGTACATTTTCTCCTGACCCCGACTCCTGTCAAATTTGCTCCGACTCCACAGCCCTGGATGTAATAAATAAGATGATATTACATTAAAATGATAGAGATTCAATAAGAGAAACAAGATATCACTATGACTCGATTCCTGATTTCTTTCATGTTATCAACGAGAATCTTATGTCTTTCACAAATTGGCCTGAGAAGAAACAGGAAATGCAAATTTTGTTAAAAGAATTTTCGCTTGATATATTTAACTTAAATTATTTTTGATTTTTTTTATAATATAACCAGGGTGGTTCAACTTCTTTTATATTGCGGGCTGCTTCAGCAGTAAATATACAAGTCGCTGGCCACAAATGAAAACTAAATTTTGTATCTTACTCATTTCAGAGATTGGCCTGGATGAAACAGAAAATACAAATTATGTAAAAGGATTTTCGCTTTAAAATTTTTTTAATTCGAGTTAATATTGATTTTTTTTCATAATGTGTACCAGGGTGGTCCAACTTCTTTTAGATTGCGTTCCACTTCAGTCATAAACATACACATCGCTGGTCACAGATGAATTATTTATCTGACTTAGGTTTTAGTCCATGAATGGTGTCACTTTTTCAACCAATACTGTTACTGCTACTCTTGCAATCATACTTTCAAGAGCTCGGAATTTATTCATACATAACGCTGGCCATATTCTTGTCTACTAATGGGATTTCTGGTGTCGAAACTTTATTTACCAGAGTCTCAATATGGATTTCTATGTTGATAGTGGCTGTTTGAAGTCAAGCTACTTTAGTGTTTCCTAACTATTTTAGATTTTAAGATGTTTAAATCAGTCTCAGTGGCTCTTGTTTTTATACTGCAATATTATCAAAGAAATATCAAAGTCGCCCAATCATTTTTTCTGGAAAAAAATACAATAGATCAATATATCAAGAGCGCTAATGGGTCAACATCATTCGGCTGGCCCGCCCGTAGTTAGACCACCCTGATATAACCAAATTCCATTCAACATGGACTATAAAGAGATTATCTGTGTAAGGGAAAAAGTTGGTCTTGATTTTATTCCAGATAGATATTCCGGAATAATACCGGCAACTACCTAGCAAAAACATTACAGATAAATCAGCATCCAATTTATCATATTCTTTTGTGCTACAACCATTGTGTGTCACTTGCGTGTGGGTCATTTGTGTCACTTGCCAAATCTTGGCTTTGAAAAACGTAAATTGAATAAAAAATAACAGATTTCTCACTTCCCCATCAGATTTTCTCCATTGAAATGCATGATGTCAAAAACAAACAGACACACAGTGGCAGAAGTGAATTTTTGTTTCTTGTGGATTCCCAAAGTTCCAAAAGGGAGTGGAATGCCTGGAATGGAAAAGAAATAATATAAACATTTGTCCAACTTAAATTTATAAACTTATTAAAATAATTTTTCTTTTATACAAAAATAATTTTTAAAACATGTAACGTGTAACGGTTATAAATTGAAAAATAAAATTCATATGTAAATATATTTTTTATTTTATTTATTTTGTTATATGATACAGTAATATATGCATATTGACTCGTGAAATTTCTAGTTTCCAGAGGAAATTTTAGTTTCAAGCAGTTTGATATCTTCTCAACTCCTTACAAGGGCTGTTAAATGGCCAAATGTTAATCTTAGCTGTTGAATGTGCTAGTTAGCCGTTCGTAAAATTTTAACCAATTTAATCAACACTACACTTAAAACAATAACGTGCATTACATAATGATAAATCGTGATAGTAATGTACTGCTGCTGCATGTCTCGGATCGAAGCTAAATATCTTTGTAATACAGACTCGTCATTTCAGTATCAGTAATTACCCGATCATCAAGAGCCAATGCTGAACGTCGCGCAAATATTCATGTCAGACCGGGGCAAAATCAACTTCAATGTTCAAAAATAGTTTTGTTTCGCCAATTTAGAACAATACATTGAAAAAATTAATAATTTGGACGGATCCGAAGTAGTATCCAAATAAATATCACCATTAAAATATCCACTATTAAAAGTATATAATTAACGGTTGACTGGTAAAATTTTGTACAGGGTATGAATTTATCAAGCTTAAAAGTACGGCATCTCATCAGATTATTAGTGAGTGGAAGTCATACAATTCTCTTATTCGAGTACATTGATTTTAAACCTACGACCGTCACCTCTAGCTCTGCTATATGTATATTATTGGAAATAAATATGTTTCATGTCATTGCTTCGTACGTTCTAGATGTCCCAGGATCACATCATTAAAGAAATTGAAAATATAAAAATTATTTTATATTGGATAATATCACGGAGATTTTGCAACCTTAAAGGAGAAAGAAATTGTAGCATAAAAGTATAAAGATAAATAAAGGTGAGTAGGCTTGACTATATAACAACTTGTGTCAGACCACTTGTATGCACTATAACACTCAATAGAATTCAATGGTTCTTGATGACAGCTTCAAATATGTAACTAGGATGCTTGTATGGTGCAACCGAATGGTTTGTTTGCATGTCTCAAGTATTCTGGCAATGGCCCAACAAAGTCAATAACTTATAATTGAAAAACGTTGCCTTATCAGCACAATCATAATATTTTGTTCCCACTACATCTCGTAACTGTATTCTGCGAATCCATGAAATTCAGTCAATGTTATCTTAAGCTTTTTCCTTTTAGGTCCCCAACTCTAACCCTTTCCCTGACCCTAACTCTTACCCTAAAGCCTAATTTTACCCTCAAACTTTAATATATATGGCTGAATTTCGCCCCTGCAAATAATGGCTAAATGTCCGTTGGTTAAACATCCATTGACTAAATATCTGGATACCGTATTCTGCGAAATGCTGTGGCACTACAGAATCAATTGCAGAATATTAATTTGTGTTTAATTTTAAAATCTGAAGAAAAAAAAATTTCCAGAATTATTCGGTTCTAACATATTAGGCATCGGAGTCAGTAAACATGTTGCATATTTACCCTCGGATTCACCAGAAAGCCGTAGCAGGCTTATACATGGACGCATGATGCTACCATGCCGGCTTGCGAGCATGCTGAACTTAGATAGCGGAGGAAAGCGCTCTGTACCGGCGAGGAATTCAGCGTCCCCAGTCATTTACTCACAGTGAGGCTCAAGGGTGAATACGGCATTTAGTGAAGTGATGTGATCAACAAGCGTGTAACATCGTGTAGGTGCTGAATAAATCTGTTAAGATGAAGCCGAGATTTGAACCCGGAACCTGTTGGTGAGCATAGATGACCAGCCGACGGCTTTACCCGTTCGGCCACCGGACAAAATGAAAAATTATATATAAGGCGTAAAAACAAAATTAGAAACTTACTTGTGTTATTGTCCACCAGTAGTACTTCACTGTCCAGAATCATACTGTGTCCGCCTTGAAATGCCTTTGGAATGTATTCTTCGAAAAGTGCAATCTGGATATTGAAATAAATTTAATGAGTTGAAAAATGAAGCATTTATAATAAAATATTAAGTAATTAATCATAAGCAACCAGATCATAAAAAATGTCAGAATTTTGAGTCATAAAAAAGGGATCATTGATATTCAAAATAAAAAACGAGGGCACCAATGAAACTTTAGACTGACACTTTTATGAACAGAAAAATGTTCATATGGATGTGGATTTTAGATAATTATTATAAACTTTTATTTACATTTACGTCCATATTTGGTCCCCGGACATATTTAACAGTATCAAAATAGTGTATACCAGGCATGTCAAACACGCGGTCCGCGGGACGCATGCGGCCCATTGCAAGTATACTTGCGGTCCCTGTACATATCTAACTGTATCAAAATATTGTATACTTTTACATTAGACCCCTCATTTTATATTTATTCATTTAATCCACACATTACGTCCACACCTTATGTTTCTGAACAGGCTTCAAACTTCGACTGTAAAATTGGAAACTTCCCTTGTGCCAATGCAACTGCACTCTCTCTCCGTCGTATTTGATTTCTGAGTACATTCCATTCGGACATTTCTTCATCGCTTGTTCGACTGACTTGCAGGCCTTTGAATGGCAATATTTTTTTATTACAACTCAATTTACAACTCAAAATTCCATCATTAATTTAATTTTATCATTTAGGGTGAATTTTTTAACTAGAATTGCACACTGACTTGGTGAATCTTGAAAGCGAAGACTGAGAATTTTATTGATCGTTACATAAGTTGTCGTGATCCTGAGAATTAGTTGGGATAGATGGAGTTTGATATTGAGAGTCAAGCTTCTTACATATAAGTTAATATATTAGATACCAGATAGCTTGTGCTGAGGGAAGCTTAGCTTAAGGTAACTGTATAGAACAACATTTTGAACTAAGTTTATACAGATTGGTGTAATTTGACACAGAAATATATTTTAATTACATAGGCTTAGGTTAGGAAAATGAGATTGCATGATTCGTGATGAGATAATATTGCCTATTTGCTCTTTATATGATCGGCGAACTGAATCGGTAACGGTATAATTTTTCTTCCCGACTCCATTTCAGATAATAATGATTGCCCTTTATTTTTTACTTAATTTTCCAAAATTCTATATCTTTGACTATATCTTAGAGTAGTAATTTTCAAAACAATATTTGGGCCTTAAAACTTATATGCACAAATATATGGTAATTTAGGTTTTCCCTGTTGTATTTATTACTTGCCCTGTTTGGTAACAATTTCGGACTCGGACTCCTAAGAATTCTAGGAGTCGGAGTCAGAATTTTTCAATGGAATTTTTACCTTCAATAAATATTCATAATCTAAATTTATTAATTTCAGAATCAAAACCCTGACTCATATGTCGAGTGACAATGATGAAATAATTTTTTATTAGAATAATTTTAGTTAGCTGCTACTTTGGCTTTATGTTCAGTCTTAACTTGACCCTAATTATGTTGAGGAGACGGAGTCGGAACTGTAAGAATTCTAGAAGTCGGAGGCGGCATCTTAGGAATAATAGGAGTCGGAGTCCGACCTTATACCTTCAGACTCCGCAACCAGATTTTATACCTTAGATTTGCATATAAAATATGCAAGTAAATTGTCAATTGAGATAATTTTATGAAAAAAAATTAATCATTGAAATTTGAAAATTTATGCAATATTTCACAATACATGTCCACATGAGTTTATTTCTTTTCTTTTCCTTTTTTGATTCATATTTCTTGTCATATTTAGGAAAAATGTTTCTTTTTTAATCAAAAAATTAAATTAGGATGCATAAAAAAAGTAAAAAAATGAATTTTCAACGAACCTCGGCTAACATGGGAGCAACAGGAGTCATCAATGAAGCTCGGACTTCGAGTCCAGATTTTCCAGACTTTTTATTTTCTAAAACCCGATTGATGACGTCTCGCAGGTCCCGAGATGCTTTGAACGCTTCGTGTGCATTTGGATCAAGTGCGTCGAGTCTGATGTGAAATATATTATCAGCCAATCACAAGTCAGTATTAAATAATATGGCCAGACAGTAAAATGGATCAAAAATAAAAACTAAAATAAATAATCTGTATGGAAAGATCGGGCATTAAAAAAGGAAAAAATGACATTCATAATTTCAGGAAAAAATAATTTCGGGGGATTCCAGAGGCCTCCCTAATATACGGAAATCGAAACACTAATTTACGGAAGGTCCGGGAAAGCGGGAAACTAGCAATCTTAATTACAGTAGTTGCGGAAATACGGGTATCAAATCAAATAGCAACTTGATACTAACCCTTACCCCAACCCTAAATCTAATCAATATTGCTAGTTTCCCGCTCTCCCGCACCTTCCGTAAATTAGCTATGCCTGGATTCCAGCATATATATCTAGTCCTGGCAAAATGCAAGAGTGTGAGTATCTAACTTTCTACTTTTAATGTGAGAGAACGTCTTAAAATATTGAAATCATTCTTACATATGCTTTGCTCCTGCTGTAATCCTCAAATCCCCTTTGATAAGTCGAATTATAGTTTTCAAATCGTTTGCCGTGCAGCGACGTGCGATTATTCTCAAAACATTCTCTTGCTCTTCTTCCCGAGTTAAACTGAAATATTTGAATGTAAATTTATTTAACACTTTGTGATTTTTACAATTTGACTAACTCATTATTACCAATTCACAGACAGCGAAATTCAAATTTCAAGGTTTTAAGAAATAACATGACATCCTCATGTTCAGTTGGTGCTCGAAATTTATTTAATTTTTTTTGTTTTTTAAATTAAAGTTTTAATTTTCAATTTAACCTTTTTTATTAAAATTTTTTCAGGAAAAGTGAGAAGTCAGATAGATGATCATTGATCATTCAATTAAAACAAGAAATGAAGAAATGCAAAACTTTATGCAGTGAGTTCCCAGGCTCTGCAAACATTTTTGATTGAATTAGATAAACAGAGTTAAATACATCCAGAACATCTTATCTTTTACGAACTGTCAACTTTCCAATGATGATCTAACTATTCCATCACTTTTATTTGTTGTCCAGTTTTAAATTATAAATTATTAGTTGCATGAGTTACTTTGTTGTTTGAAATATTTTGGTCTTCTTCTTTTTTAATAATTTTTTTGACTATTTGATGAAATGGATGGATACATAGAACTACATTTTTTCTATATAAATCCAACTGAAACATCAGTCAGTACAGAAAAAGTTGACATGACACCGAAGCCAAATAAATTGTTAATGACATTGAAAATGCAACACATTGACAACTGAGTTTTCAGATAATAAAACTTTTTCAATGTAAATACATCTCACCCTTCCATGTCATCGAGCATCTGATCGACATCCTGTATCGTTAAAGAACTCTTTTTACGTGGTTGAAATGTCTCGCTTGCTTGAAAGAAGTGGAACACAGTTTCTGAAACATCGCCCTGCAAAAATCATTTAAACAAAATAGTATTTCATTTCCATCAATACCTATCACGCAACAACAAAATATTGAAGATATAAATAGTTGAAACCCACTTCAAAACCTTCCTACTCTACTAAAAATAACCAACTCCGAATATGACAACAGGTATATTAGATTCACTAAGATATTTCTTTAAGTTGAACCAGATTGTTCAAAAAAATGCAAAAAATATAAAGACTAATATGAAAACATTGTTGTATGGAGTGAATTCAGTAAAATTTTTCTGATAAATTATCTGACTTCACTTAAAATCACAGGAAAAACAGCAGTAAAATTCAGGCTTTATAGTTTACTTGTTCTAGATGTTCCATCATATCATCCAAATCTGTCCCGAAAACCCGACTGCAAACTTTCACGATTGTTTTGCTCTGGATATTGTAGATTCGCTTGATGGAGCCGGGGAGTAGGAGTTTGATTAAGGTCAAAAGGTCACCGGTATATCCAGCTGTCAATCATAAAAAATCAGTATTGTATTTTTTATTAACAGATTATATATTAATATATACGCATATATTTCTGTCTCTGTTGATGTTTAAAACCTTATTGGAAACACTGTGTGTGTTATGTTGCAGAATTTTTAAATGAAAATATTCCATATTGCAAGTGCTTCATCCAAGAGCTTAAACCCATTTGTTAATTGGTTGTTAGGGTTGAATTATTGACACTCATATTTTTGTATTTTTTCGAGAGTCAATTACAATATCACATAAAAAAAAGTTAAGCTAAATTCAAGCTTACTGAGAAATGTGATATAAAAATGGCTTTTAAAACATACTGATCGGTTTGACAATTGAATAAATATTGTGTCAAAAGGAGTGGCCTAACAAAGGAGTGGCCCAACCAATAGTAAGATAACAAAGTAGCGTGTAACAAAGGAGTGGCACCTTTATGAAATCAAAAGAATCATAATTCAAAGGATAAACAGTTCACTGAAGGCAAGCCATTAATAAACGGTAAAACTCCACATATGCGCCCATTGAGAGATCGTTGCTAGAGACGCTACGCCCACACTAATAATCCCGGATAATACATAACATAGTTAGGGTTAGGGAATAATTTATGACATTTTCCTTAGCCCATTTGACGTTTTTTTTTGCCATTTTTCGTAATGCTTCAGTGCTGCATATGTGGAGGATCACACAATAAACTTACATCCGTCCGTTCCATAATTGATGAAATTTTTCACAATATTTGATTTTTCGTTGTAGCTTGACTCCTCGGCGATCATCGCACACAGACGTCGATACTCTCGGAAGTTGTTGTCTTTGGAAATGACGACTGGGTCTCTCTTGATGTTGCTGTCGTTCGACGAACTAGTTGCACTTGATGTATGGATTGACGCAGCTTGAATCGGTTTCGTAACAGTCTTTGATGACATTGGACTTGCATCTAGATCCCCACAAATGATAGAATAAATAGCTAATATATATTCCTAGTCGTGTTAATTTCAGGAAAACCTTTTATTGTGTCAATATTTCCTCTAGATACATGGCACTATCAAGAGATTAGTAGGCTACCCTTGAGCAGGGTACACATTCACACTGCTATGATTAACTTTTACACATAACATATGATAGAGAATCTGAATTTATATCGAATATTTTTTTAAATTGTGGCTTGATTCAAAGTGTATATGATTTTGCTAATCTTGTGATTTATAATATTTGCTAACATATATTTAAAAGAAGTTTACAAACATCCATATTAGTAGATTTTTCCGAAAAATTATCAGAAGATGAAAAATACTCCATCATATTATTTATTTCATACATAAGATTCGAAATATGGAAAGAAAAAAACAGTGTTATTTTTTATCAAAAAGTGCCAAATTGTGATGGTAATATTAGAAGAGTGAAAGTGTATTTGACATCAAGAATAAAAATAGAAATTTTAAGAAAATATCCTAGAAAAAAAACAATAGAAAAACTTATGAAAAGTATTGGAAGAATATATTATGTATTAATCAAATGTTTTTTATGCCTTTTTTTTTTTAGAAAAAAAAAATAGCCACCACATACACACCACACCACATATCCTTTAGTAAGGCACCACATGAAAGTTCCTTCGACTCTCATACACTACATGCCAACTTGAAACATAGAAAACTACAGTCATATTATATGATGAATTCTCTCTGAAACATTCCTTCTAGGGGTCAGGGCCAAAAGAATGAACCCCATAATTCCACGATTGATTTTTGTTCGGTAAAAAAAATGTGAACAATATAGTGAATATATATGTGAACAAAATTTTTTTTGAAGGAGTCGATTAAATTTTTATTTAGTTTAAAATATCCAACTCAGTCACGATTCTTTTAAAATAGCTGCACAATCCTGGGTCTAACGTGACCCAGCATGCCAATTCATGATCTACATTTGCATGATTACATCAAGTTATAATTACTTGTTTTTGAGGTAGTTGACACTTGTTGCTGTTTCTTCGGAGTAGCTTTCTTCGGTGTTCGTGGAGATTTTGTTTTTGAGTTTTTTTCTGCTTGTTTTGAACTCAGATCTGAAAACAGTTGATAAATATTTGAAAATTATCACATTTGCAGAAATAAATTTTATACAAGTAACAATGAGTTTCCTTGGCAACCGTTCATCAGTTTCTATGACAACCATTGAAAAATTTGATGGAAAAATGAGAAATACTTCACCAGAAATCAACTTCCGAATCAATTCCTTTTCTTCATCCTTCATGTCAGAAAATCCTTCCAAATCACTCGGATCTTCAACTTTCTTCGTCGTTGCCCTCGCTCGTGAGAAAACCTGGTTTAATAAAATATGAAAAGGTGGATTTCTGATTTTGTGAGGACTTGAAATGAGGCACTTGTCAATTTAAGTGGTTCCTATATTTTCTTTGTATATTGTATATTGTCATGGAATAAATATTTAATATGCCTGAGACGGTGAGTTGGAATTACAATGCGATGCAGTCGCTTAGTATCACTTTTCCCAAATCATACGATATGAAAATAATCAGCGTTTCTCGGTTTTGTGCTAACTTTAACTCCGCAAAGGAGAAATATCATGCTAGAAATATTATTCACCGTGATATTCATAAATGGTATGTTACTGCTAAATAGAAATTAAAGTATTTAAATAAATTCAGTATTGGTTATGGAAGAGGTAATAGAAATATATTTCTTTAAAAGCAATAATCACTCTGGACGTGCATCTTCGGAAACGATAATCGTGTCTAGACGAAAGACAGAAAGGACAGTTGAAGATTATTATTTGATTATTGAGAATATATTGGCATTTTTATTATGACACAAAACAGATAAAATTATAAAAAATTCACCTCGAAAATACACGGAATATGATGATAAGCCTTCATTTCTCCGTCACCATCATTAAAAAAGTTTGGTGTCACTTTCGCGATCCTCGCATCACCCTTTTCAATCGGTTTCTTGCATTTCTTGCAGTTTGACTTCCTCTTACTGTAATCACAAGTGAACCTGCAACATTTATGGTTAATTAATAAAAAAGTGGAAAAATAACTGTTCTAGGATTTGAAAAAATATCAATTCGTAGGGTCAATATTATAGATCTTTTGCTGACTTATCCAATGACAAGTTTTGTCTTAGAAAATTACTGAAGCTTGACGTAAAATTGCCAAATAAATGGCATAATGGCAAAAAAATACACAAATGGGATGAAAAATTGGGTGAACTTCCACTTGTCACCGCTACACTCTAAATCAAATGTTCATTTCACACTGTTAGGGTTAGGGTCAGGATTAGTTAATAATCAGATAGTTGGTGTACCGTTGTTAGGGTGGAGAGAAAATATATCACTGAGTGGTGACATGTGGAAGATCACCAAAAATTGTTATATAGGCTATTAATTAGTGCCTAACTATGTTATATATTATTCCCTAACCATAACTATGTTATAGGCTATATTATCCATGATTTATAGTACGGAAGTACAGTCTCTAGCGGACGGGGCTGATCACTGGAGTTTTACCCATATCTGCCAATTTATATTATTTTAATAAGGTAAGGTAGGCTAATTGTATAGTTTAAGTATGTCTCGACTTCCAGGAATCATGTAAAATAACTTGAAGGATATGTCAGAAAATATTTAATAAAAATTTAACGTTAAATTTTACTTTGTAGAGTCCGTCATCACTTTCACGAACTTTGGTAAATCGGGAATACGAAGTCCAAAAACCTTTTGCACCAACAATTCCGTAACTATGGGCTTGAAATACAAGCCTACACGTGCGAACATGCACTAGCAACTGTACATGGAACTGCAAAACATTCAGCTAAGTAATGTAGAAACCGCTACATTTATCGCCTTAACGAAAATTATATTTTATTCGCTAGATGTCAGTAATGACCTACTAGAGCAGGGGTTCCCAACCTTTCTTATGCTCCACACCCCTATAAAACTTAATATACCCTCGAACCCCTAAAAAAGTAACATTTTTTTAAGATAAAGAAGAATTTTCAAATAATTTTTAAATATATAATAAAAAAACGAAATATTAAACTCTCTCTCGCACCCTCTGAAATGCTCTCTCGCACCCCCTGGAATGCTTTCTCGCACCCCTGGTTGTGAACTCCTGTACTAGAGTCTAGTAGAGTGCGGTAAGAAGCCGCTACATTTGCGAGATCAGGATCGGATTAGGAGTCAACCAAATATTCTCCAACAGCACCCGGAGCCGAATCGCAAAATTTGAGAGCCATTACAGATCTATTTTGAAGAGGTTCACTCAGCATCTATTATTTCCCCAATTTTGGCAAATTTTTTTAATGGTAGCTTGGAGTATGGCATCTTTCCTGATGC
>JAUELA010170030.1:0-22353 GCA_031471845.1 Boltenia villosa | reverse complement strand
GTCGCGAAGCATTTCTAAATGTTACAGTTTTCGATTAGATCGGGAAATTGTTGCATTATCATTACGTAATAATTATGTAACAAATATCCAATATGCAAGCTCAAGTTTCGCATTAATAGTAAATTGCATGTGTGTACATTGTTTCTTTTCTCATATTAATATCTCACTGTGGGTCACGCAAAAAATGGCAATAAAAGTGGGTCGCGAACTGAAAAGGTTGGGAAGCACTGGTTTAAAGGATCCGTGACATTTATATGCTTGTATGTGTTTAATCAATATGTAGAAAGGTTACTGAAACGGGTATTTCTGGTTTCGCACGAGAACCAACATCCTGTTAGAAGCAATTGTGTGTGTACATTGCACTGTTAGATGTTTATATACATTTTTGCACTTTCTAAAGGTATTACTGTTGTTGTAACATGACGCATTAGCTGAGATATAATAGTGTATAGGAGAGAATGCAACAATTGGGTATTTAATCCAAAGGTTACGTGATTTCGGCAACGGTATATGGTTAGGGTGAATCTGAGACATTTACCCAACGGACCTTTAGCCAATATTTTGCAGGGAGGACATTTACCCAACATTCAAGAAATTATATCTTATATTTTTCTTTGTGTGTCACTAATGCTAACACGAACCCCATTAAAACTAACACGAACTCTATTTAAAAGTCATTCAACTCTGATTGCTAAACTTGCTGTTTTATTATAAAATAACTACACGCTGCCCACAATTGATTGGCAGCAGGACACCCTTACAAGACAAACTTAACTTCATTTCATTCTACTTCAGGTTATAAAGGGGGAAACGTAAAGTTATTCTGCATTGATAAAATTCTTTGATTAAACAGAATATATAAAAATTTAGCGACGAGCAAGAAAATAATATCTTTACACTATCAGAAAAAATCTTGATTATGTAAATTAAACTAAAAAATATGAAATAGATTTAATTAAAGAGCTAAATTTTTTAATTCAAACTATTTTCAATGCTTTCAGCAACTTACGTAGTAAATTTACACGAAAATCGATTAATGAATGGGTAGTGGCCAAGTAAGATTCTTAAATATTTCAAGCATGGGCCAAAAAGGATTGGTGATGTAATCATTACTCATTAAGTCGAATTTGGCCTTCTTTCAGAGACCGAGCATAAATCATGCATGCGCCGGAGATAATTTTGTGTCCAGTATTCGTTTCTCAGTGAATAGAATAAACAGTATGCAGGTATCGTTGCATACTTGTTAACGTCCGGAGACTACAAACGTAATTTTGACAAATTATGAGCGAAAGACCTTGAAAAAACTTGAATCCATATTGCGATCGGCGGAAACACGTTTTGTGAAACTTGTTCTTGTTTATTATCTGACAGTTGATGAATACCGGGATACTGTTTGTGACAGTGCGCGACGCTGGTCAACATCAAAAAATAGGAAATTCCTCCCTTAAAATGTTAAAATTCCTCACTGGTTGAGAACCATTGTACTATACCAGCGGTTCCCAACCTTTCTGGTGCCGTGACCCGTTGATAACATTTGCCAAGTTGCGGTGACCCCAAGAATAAAATTAGTTGGGTTGATCCTCCCTCACTGCATTTTTGGAGCTAACTAGTACTAGGCTATATATAACATTTGACTTCTAAATATCTAAATTAATTCACTTTGGACTCGCGAATCCCATATGGGTTACGTCAATACGGAAGCACGACACTTTCTGACAATGGCGCCATCACCTAACTTCATAACTATCTGGGAAATTTCACTAGATGGATTGGAATGCTTCCATTGCTAAGCCAATTAGCACTCCCTAATCTTCCGATTAATTCAGATGTGATGTCCTTCCTTATACGTGTAATTGTTTGCACGGAGGTATGGATATACATCGCGTCGTACCGGTATGTTCCAAAAGGGGTACGAGATTGGGCTCGCGAATAAGTACCGATATGAACTTACAGTATTTACAGAACTCAAGTGCTGGGTGTTAGTTACCTTTTAATATTCTGGCACATTGTCGTGTGGTTATATTCGCTTTTAGGCAGATTTCAAATCCATATCAGGTCGCGACCCACAGGTTGGAAACCGCTGTACTATACGGTCGTAGAAGACCAAAATTTGACAATACCGTATCAAATAAGAGTTAAACGTGTAAATTGACAGGAATGTCATTGTATCATCGTAATTTATGAGTAGGTAAAACTGATACTTCGCATGATGTGACCTCTTTTGAGGGTAAAGTGAAAGAGAAACTGAATGTTTTTGATTTTGGAATGGAGACTTAATGGCGTTGCCCACAAGGAACTTATAATGTACTACACAATCTTTTCTGTTACTGGAACAATGTGGCGATGTCCTAGCTGTTAAAGTACTGTTATAAAAGGCAAAATGACATCCACCCGAGCTAAATTCATGATTGTATATATACATATCCAACCAATTACATTCTTAACAAGTTCTCAAGATGAAGAACCGTATACAGAACTAAAATTTGTATCCGAAAGTAGGTCTACACTATATTTGACGGAAGGAAACAAAAGACATCTAAGATGAGAACCGTATACAGAACTAAAATCCGTATACGAAAAGTAGCAATATATGCAACGGAAGTAGACAAAAGTCATCTCTGATGAGATGTATCACCGTGTGAAAATGGAACAAACATTTGGGGTTAAATCCGAGTTTGGAATAACGAATGTTATTTTTTGCGGCAAAACCTGGATTAAATTCATCTCCAGGGGCTCAGCAGAGCTTATCAAAAATGCATACAAATTGCCTATATACCCGTAGAACCTCAAAATGGACTAAAAACGTAAAAATACGGTTAAAACGCAAAAGTTGATGGGTTTGCTAATACACTCCATAAGAGAGGAATGAGTTTTTGAATAAGAATATTATCTTACTTGTAATGTTCTAATTGCTGTGTGAGCTCTTCGATAGATGACACTTATTTCCAGCTCAGATATTTTTAATCATATTCAGCACACATGCATCTTGATGCTCCCTTGTTGGGCGTGTTTTACCAGTATATATAATCAATCGGGACATGGTGTCACATGAAACAAATTTAGTCAAAAGGGGACGATATACGCATTACTATTCGTGTGGCATAGAGGGTACAACTGAACGTTTGTTGAGTCATATGAAACTAAATGAAGAAAAATGTTTTGCAGGAGATATATTATTGATTTTAAACTTATATTATTGCATTCCTAAGCCTTCTAATGTTTTCTTAAAGTATAGCTACTACTACTACATCATGCGCCGCCATTCTCGCATCCTGAATATCTAAGGCAATTAAAATAGGAACCTTAGAAAAACAAAAAGCTCAAATTCCATGTTATTTTTAATTTGAAATTCGACTCTCGAGTGGGCAATACTTCCTGCTATTGTTTCTTATTTTGTCAAAATAATCATTGAAATTGTATGCCTATTTTGTGCACCGTCAAGACAATTTTAAAATCGCATTGATCATTGAAACAACATTGAATATTTAGCATCAGCGATAAAAGATTAGCCTACAGTATATACTCGTTTATTTTTCGCGTTTTGAAGGCCATATTTTAGGCAAAAGGGAGGTCGAACTATACTGTATCTATCTAGTATCCTTCGGTTGGACTATGTGCAGAAAGAGAATGTATGGGAGGTACTAGATAATATATATATAAGAAACATCAGCATAAAATAGTACAGTATCGAACAAATTTACATGGCAGATTGAAAAGTTGGAAATTTAAAATTATGTATGGGTTATCTATGGCCATCAACATATAAGCGTTATATGTAACTGAAAATGGATGTTTTGGTCCAGAAAATAAACGAACTGTAGGTGATAAAAGAAATTTGCTATATGATAGAAAACAGGCCTTTTGTACAGGCTCTCCCGTTGTGAATTGGCATCTGTGTTGCCTCTTTGTGGTAAATAGTTGGCGTATTTTCTTCTTCAAAGAAAAGTTAGGCATTTGTATGGTTACTTTCCACTGAAATCTTGCTATAGTTCAGTTTCGGAAAAAAAAGTCAGAATTTCAGTACGAAAAGTTATTACGAAATTGACTGGGGTCTTCTGCTCATTGGGCATTTGGTCTTTACCCACTTAACCCGAATTCGGGACCGCAAATGGAGATTTGAGAGCATTATGGTATACATTTTACGATAGATTAAATTCACATTTGGAGATTCATTTTGAGAGCATTATTAGGATTCATTTCAAGGCAGTTGTGGAACAATATATATTTGAACCAATAATAAGGAAGTATGCGCCATATGACAAAAGTACGATGACTGGTTTAAGGTATTTTACCATCTGCTAAATTAATATGCATAATATTTATAGCTATAATAATAGATTGCTCATAAACGTTTTTGAATATACTGTGTGGAGGAAGTGCAGTGGATATATTTAGAGTAGACTGTTTGTTACTAAAACAATCATCTGTTTGATATCATTATTGCATCATAATAGAAATATTTAAAGAATGACTGACTGTACAGTTTCGATGTTTCAAAGAACGAGGAATAAATAACAAAGGAAGTTTTTGCTTGAAGTAGTAACGTTTAGTTTGAGGCTTATTCATAATTTGCGCAAATAAGAAAGTTTCCACGAGATCGTCTAAAATGACGTATTTGATGACGTTATCCTACCTCACTTCTAAGGCTAGGGTTGCTCTATAGCAGCTATGTCCAACCCGCGGCCCGCTCGAAGGTTTTGTGCGGCCCAATTGATCTCTCAATTTTGTAAGAGCATACTGTGACTCTAGCAATACGGCAGCAATATAAGCAAAGATACTGTGTTCATAATAGTCTTTTAATTTATAATTAGACTATTACCGCATTGTGAATGTAAATTTAATTACCGATGTAGCATGATCGTTTCAATTGTAATAATTTATAGATTTGTAATGGTGGTTTGAACTTAATCATATGTGCAATAAATTGTCTGATCTTGTTGAGTTGTGCGGCCCACATCAAATAGTGGTGCATTTTTTGGCATTTGGGTTGGACGTGGCTCCTCTGAAGTTTCCAGATCAACACATCACAAGAACGCTAAGATTCAAGTTTCTCGAATTTTTTAAAAACAGAATCATAAGAGCTGGCTGAATCCGCTACTGGCTAGGCCACAAGATTCTAAGCAAGTAGGTCAACGAATCTTAGCGAATTATCAAAGGTACAAGAAGGCAGTATTATAGACCAGAAGACAGGGGTACGAGATCGGGCGCGCGAATAAGTACCGATATGAACTTACAGTATTTACAGAACTCAAGTGTCGGTGTTAGTTAGCTCTTACAATAAAATCCTGGCACATTGTTTAGTGGTAATATTTGCTTTTAGGCAGTTTTCACATTCATATTAGCTTAGTTGTTGACTTAATACCGGAAAATTAGTAGAGTTGAAATAATGGAATCAATTTGGTTCTTTGTGATAGAATTGGTGTAAATTTAGTTGATAACTACATGCTGAAATGTGGTATTTGCTGATAATATGTATGATGTCATTCGAGTGTGTTAGTGCTTGGCATCCCTGCAACTCAAAACATTGCTTTAACGAAGAATCTGGAGTTTGCAACGGCGGTGCGACCCATTGTGATATAACAATGTCCGGGGAGGATTCATGCCGCACACATAACTGCAGTTACTTGTATGATTTTACTGGGGAGGACTCAATTTTTGAGCCCCTTTCTGGATACATCACAGCCCTACGTCCAATTCGCCCCTCAGTAGACCATTCTAGCGCTCCAAAGCCTCCTATCGGATCAAAATGCTGGCATTACATGAAATTTCCGGTACAGATTCGGTATTTCTGCTACAGTAAGGACAAAAAGTCAATTCAATCCATCAATCAAACAGGGATTGCGGTCGATTTTGGTTTGGATAACGAAGCAATACACAACTATACCATCTCCATTCCCTGTAGACACAGAGTTGAACGTTTTCCCGCACTTTCGGAAGAAGAGAGGGATGTTATCATGTATTTTATCGATAGCGAGGTCCAGCCAAGATGCATCAGTCAATGCGATTTGACAGAGTATGAAATAATGTGGAAAGCTAGTCCGGAACGTCTCAGTGGCCAGTGGGAATGCTTAGGTAGATTTTCATACTGTGTAAAAAAGTGAAAATAAATTGAAAGAAAAAATAATTCAAGTAAGGCCCGTGTTCCAACAGAATGGGAATAACGTCATAGCTTTATGACGTCACATATTGAGTTATAGTCTGGGTGAGGGTTGTGATTGGCTTTAGGGCCAGGGTTGAATTTAATTATGTTTACTTTACTCGCCGATATATATGCCTATCGTTGGTAGTCATGGTAACTCAAGAAAGCAACCAATTAAAAATCCGGAATTTATTTTGAATTTTACTCAAATTTTTTCGAAGATCGTGCCTGATCTTTAATGCTGTATTTTTATCCAGAAATTTTCCGCTTATCGCTTCCGGGAGAAGAAGAAGAAACGACCACAGAAGAGCCGACTACAACACCAGGTTTGATTTCATTTCTATCTAATATTTGGAGGCAGACTGAAAAGTTTAAAATTCAAAAGTATGTGTGGGTTATCTATGGCTATCAACACATACGCCTTACATATAACTTAAATATGATCCAGAAAATATGCCATATTATGCGCCTTTGACGCAATCGTAAAAAAACAGCATGTAGTATCATTACATTGCATTTATATTTCATTTGGTGTAGTATAGCATAGTTATCATGTGTTAGACTAACATTTAGTGGGTATGTTATGAGATCGATGTTTTTAAATGAACGACAGGCTGAATTACATTGTAGATTTCGGATGTTTCGGAATAGCTAATTGTATTATCAATCTGACAGATATCTTCATAGTTAGATTAATCATGCAGACAGTATGTTCCGAAACGTCTGGTTTTTCAAAAAGTAGTTTAGGAGTATTTTATTAACTTTATACTTAGCTATATTGTCTGCATGGAAATAGATGACATTATGTTGTTTTGTGATATCTTTGTTATTTCTGTGGATGATTAAGATATAGACGTTTCCTAATTGATCAGATATCTGTGGAAAAATTTCGCAATATTGATGAAGTTAAAACGAACTAAATTAAGACAAAAGGCGAATGAGGCCGACTTATATCTATCCATTTTTATTTTTCCTATTTTGGGTCTTTTTATTTCTAAATGTAAGACCCCACCACAACGATGGCAACAACCACGACTGAGGCAACAACAGTAAGCATAACAACAACTACGCAAGAGACAACTACAGATGGTAAAAAATAATATTTCTACTTAAAATCAGAATTTCCAGTATGCAAACCACGTTATAGAATATATGGACACTTCTGAATTAAATATTTTATTATCAATGGATAATTTGCAGTTAAATATTAAATGTTGCCAAAATATTTAAAGCAGGTAAATTTTTATGAATAAAATGATGTGCATTTTTAGTTTGATTTGTAATAAATTTCCTGCATGCAATTCTAATATTAGGTCTTGCAGCAACCAACTAACCGAATAAATGTCTCTTATTGTATGTAGTATTATTGAGTAGCATTAACAATAAATTGCCACAATATCTTATAGTGGGCCTCCAAAAAATGTCAGTAAACGCGGGCCGCGATTTGAAAAGGTTGAGAAGCACTGTCTATAGACAATTGGAATCGCTATTAAATCCCCTTTTCTTTTCTTTTTTCTTCTTTCGTTCGACATAACGTCTAATATTTCCGAGACTACGCGACCGACATATTAGAAATTTTGAGTAATAATCAAACATTTGAAGCACTTCGTGTTAAAACATATATTGTGGCGCTAAAGAGCATAATATGGGTTCTATTTGTACTATTTTATTACACCATACTTAGGACTCTTTATATGATAGACGAATCCAAATCGAAAACGGTTTAAGTTTTCATTTCGACTCCATTTCAGTTGATTTATATGGAAGGCATAAAATCGCTTGCAATGATTTTAGGATATTATGACGCACTAGTTCTTATCGTGAATTGTACGTTTCATTGGTTAAATCACAGATCTATTTGTTGCGTCATACAAGGAAATCTGTCCGTCTCAAATATCGCATCGTTTTAAAATCTAAAACCTGTGCTGAGCAAAGGTTTGAAATTCATACCGGTTTGCTGTTGAACTCGCCCGAGATGGTGTTATCACTCGAAATAAATAAACCCATACCTGACTCGAAATTCTACTTCTATCTCTAATTTCGAACTGCTTTGATCGCTCATTTAAAGACCCCTCAGCCATATTGTCTGTCGCGATATTGTGGTTTATTTGTTATTTTTAGAGGTGTACGATAGGAAGTTTTAGACCAGGGGTGGGCAAACTTTTTTTTCTAGGCGGGCCGCATGGAGCATATGTGAATCTTTCGCGGGCCGCATTCAACAAAAACTACATTTACTAAATGTTATTTCAACACAAAAACTTAATAAATAATTATTCATGAAAATATGTTTGCGTTAGCAACATGGCTGCGAAATCTCATTGTAGTCTGGTTAAACGCGTTTTTCTGTAAGAAAATGTCTGGACCACACAAATTGACATCGCCCTGCGAGGAAGTTCGCGGGCCGCACAAGAAGCCTTGGGGCCGTAGTTTGCCCACCCCAGTTTTAGACATTTCCTAATTGATCTGAATTTCTGAAACAAAATCTCTCACAATTCATGAAGTAAAAACGAGCAAATTCAAGACATGAAGAATACTATTGATTTTTAAGTGGTGCATATCTGCTTTTTTAAATTTTGGGTCTTTTTATTTCTAAATATAAGACCCAACAACCACAACCACAACTACCACGACTGAGACATCAACAGGTATCATAACGACAACCATGCAAGGCACAACTGATGGTAAACAAAAAAAGATTTTTTTATAAAGGATATCACAATTTTCAGTTTGCAAGCCACGTGATAGAATGTATGGACACTTCTGAAATAAAAAGTATTTTATTTTCAATGCATAATTTGCAAAAGTAAATACATTTATGTACATGCTGTTGAAAAGCACGGTAATTTTGCGTTGGGCAAATTTTTATGAATTCATGTGCATTCATTTTTCATTATTTTATGAACGCATGTGCCTTTTCAGTTTGTTTTTGCAATAAATTTTTCTGCATGCAATTCTAATATTAAGTCTTGCAGCAACCAACTAACAGAATAAATGTCTTTTAGGACGTAGAGATAGGTATTGCTTGATAGACTATTGAAATCGCTATTGTTTCAGCTTTTCTTTTTTTTCTTCTTTCGTCCGACATAACGCCTAAAATCTCCCGAGATTAAGGAGCCTACATTGTGAATACATTGTGTTACATTGTGAATACACTCATTCAGATTACTCGTTTACTACTAATTGGAATTGAAGATAATTACGATGTGCAATATACAGAGTGACTAGAGTCGCATTTTTGGCGTGACTCGAGTCGAGTCTTTCATGGGTGAAGAGAATTGACTTGACTCGAGTCTCTAGGCCCATAACTCGGACTCGACTTTGGTGACTTGGTCCCATCTCTGGCAATATAGAGAAAAGTTTGTCACTTCATTGGAATTTGAGGAATCTTTAGGCTAAAATATTTTACCACTAAAATTCACGCCGAGTTTATTCTAGAAAAAGGATAATTAAGACAAAATTGTTTCATCAATTTGCTGGAATTTCACTTAAGAATGAACTATTTGAGTTTGGGAATTTAAAGCTTAAATTGAATGTGTATGTAATGTATGAGGTACCTAACGATTAGGGATTCCACTTCTGTTAATTCGAATCAAAAATTATTCGAATCAATACTCGAGTCAATTTTAAAACAATTTTGTAATAAATGCATGCCTTTCAATAACAAACTTTAAAATCTTTTCTCAAAATCTTTTTTTTTTCAATTTTATTTTAAAAACCTCATTTGCATGTGTATATATAGCTATGCAGTTGCTTGCTTCTGAAGCAAATCAATCTTGAGAACTTTACATTATCCGTTTCTAAATTTTTATATTTCAATTTATCAACCAGCGGTCACAACCCGACCCATATACATCAAAAATGTAATTGAAGAACTAAAGAACGTTTCTGAGGAGCTCTGGAAAACTCAGCAAGCGAATGAGGATATGTAAGTTCCTATATCCTTTTGTACTATTATTTTTATTTACTTAAAATTGGATGCAGGGATGGAATGGAACTCCGTGTACTCGGACTCGGCGAGTATTTCCAATATTCGCCTATTTTAACAGACTCATTTTAAACCCCCGAAAGAAATAAAAAACAAAAATTTAAGATTTGTTATGCATTATTATGAATCAATACGCTTTTGACGTTTGGATTAGACCAATCAAATAAGGTTTATTCATTTTCAGTTACGCATATCCATATATTTTTACATTTGTGTAATAGATGACGTCATATTCGAGTACTCGTTACTCGGCTGTGTAGTTTTGTTACTCATTACACAATATTTTTTATAATTGGATCTAGAGGCGTAGCGTTTTGAATGAATCTCGGACATTTAGCCAACCGACATTTCGCCATCGCCTGTGACGTCATAAATGAGGGACATTTTGCCAACATTAAAAAAACCTTTGTGTGTCACAACTCTAAACCTTACCTTAACTCTAACCCTAGCCCCAAACCTAACCCTAGCTTCAAGATATTTATTTTTTAATTGTGGCTAAATGTCCGTTGGGTAAATGTCCGGATATCTTTTGAATACGCCATGGGTGGTCGTTAAGGATAAATTATTAAGCACAATTTCTAATTTTCTCGTTTCATTAGAACTCCAAAGTCCGGCGAAGAAATCGAGGAAGCCACGGAGCAAATAGTCAACACAACAACAAGCCTGACAGAGACAATCAAGAACGAAGATGTACAACTGACCACGGAGCTCGCGATCTCATACATATCTGTAAGTTCATAAAATTATATCCGCTAGATGACGCTCTAGAGTTAATATGTTCCACGACTGGTAGGACTGGTTAAGATTGGAGTATCCTTTTAGCTTACAACTCATTATATATCTCATGTTTACAGGGAGTCTCTGCAATTACCAGCGGCCTGGTCGCTCCAGAAAACTCTGAAACTTGGCAAGAGGTCCCGGAAAAGACAAAGATGTTGAATAACATCATTGAAGCAGCTGATGAAGCGACTGAAGTATTAATTGATTCCCTACCTCCTGAAAACATTACGGAATACGAAATAGTTAAAAAAGATAGTAAGTAAATCATAGCTATTTCCGGTGCCTGAATATTTACGACGTAGAAAAGGTTGCACACCATTACGTCATCATATCGATGACGTTGTAACATGTTATTGATGACGTCACATAGTGGATATGTAACAATTGAGGCGCCTGTAGATGCTCATTTTACACTCTTTGTCACTGTCAATGCAAACGAGTAAAGGTTGTTCTTCAATATTGTAACTAAAATACAAATGCGTGCAAAATATTTTGCTTCGCCTTTAAGAAAATACTCAACTGTCTCTGAAATTTACATTCCTATCGCAAAAATACGGATATTTCCTAATGAATAGAATATGTTTTGCGTATCCTAAAGTTCCAACGATAGTTTTTAGTACTAGATAATATCTATGAGCATCTAAAGCAGCGATGTCCAACCCAAATGCCTTATTGGGTCAAAAAAATGCACTACTATTTGATGTGGGCCGCACAATTCAACAAGATCAGACAATTTCACATCTAATTAAGTTCAAACCAGTTTTATTAAAAGAAACAAACAAATAAATATAATAGGAATTTTGGCATACGTTTAATTGAGCAGTCAATGTGATACTTGCTTATATTGCTGCCGTATTGCCATTAAAGACACAGTATGCTCTTACAAAATTGAGTGATCAATTGGGCCGCACAAAACCTTCGAGTGGGCCGCGGGTTGGACATAGCAGATCTAAAGGCATCAAAAGTGCCGTCATCAATCCATAGATCAGGGGTGCACAACCTGCGGCCGTGGATAACAAACAACCTATGCTGCTAATGCGGCCATGTACATGTACATTAAAAGTTTTGTAATCATAATTCAACTTATTTAATTTTTCCAATCTTCACAACTCTTGGGAAATATTTTATATTTTTTTTATTACTCCACGTAAAAGCGTCATCCTAGATTCATATGAAAGAGGATACCTACAAAAGGGCCACCTATGTTTGATTACCCAGCCAACCACTTCAAATAACATACTCACTGGCGGCCGTTAATGAAAATAAAGTCTGTAATGCGCCGGCAATAGCGAAAAGGTTGTGCACCCCTGCATTAGATAGTAGTAATCACGAAGTATAATTAAACCTATGGCAGAATTGGGGTCGTTTTTCTCTATATTTACAGTATTTCTCTAGAATTTTGAGCAAATTTACCGAAGTATCAAACGTTAGTGTCACACAGCGATGATGACCGTGAACTTTGAACCGCATTTCATTAAGATTTCTCTTCCAGCTTTCATTGTGGCTTTCGTCCCTCAGAGCACTACAATGAGTCAAGTGATGATCGCTCCCAGTGACAATGTCCAGGTCGCCCTTTCAGTAGGTGCTGTTGAAGGACTAAGTCGTAATGAACCGGTCGTACTGGCGGCGAACATATACCCAGGAGCAAACGTAAGTCTTGTAATAAAGTGGAAACCCCCTTCTATTCCTCTTTCATTTTTTTATTACTTCACACTGGATGCGTTGATGAAAAACCGTCAAATAAAGTTGCGAAACAGTAGTTGGAAGTTTAGGTTTGGAAAAAACTTCAATGCCCTAGCCTTCATATACCTTTGCTGGATGTGGTATTATCATTAACGCTATTTCCATGCTTCCACTAGACACACATCTGTTAGCACTAAGCGATGCCTTCAAGTTTCCTTTACCAACAACCCTAACCCATGCACTTATATATACTGTATAACATCATATTACGTCATTAAATGACATCATATTACGGGTTTCCAGAAAAAAAATCATTATCAAATGTTAAAATATGGAAAACCTATATTAAAGTATCCTTCTCAAGGATTAATTTCCTTCTCTTTCACCAGGATTGCTACAAAACCATCCCAGCTGATGAGATCGATATAATTATACAAGTGACAAGTAACGTGGATAGTCAAGATGTTCCGAAATATGATGCAGGACTACCTCTATTGGTAAGAAGGGTAGTTCACGAACACAGAGAATTATTTTTAAATTATACGAAAGAAAAGGATGAACAACAGGACATTTCTAGTTTTCATAACAATTAACAAGAATTATCTTGTCACGGACGACATATCGCGGTTAACCTGGCTAACATGGGGCCACTTTAGTAATATAAATTGTGCTGCAAACTAGTGCCCTTTTCACACTACGGTAGATCTACGGCAGAATTGACGAAGAATTACCTATTTACAAAGTAAAACAACGCAAATGCTGATTTGCAAAGTATAACTACCGTCGTGCTTATTTGTAAATAATCAATTGCGTGGCTTTACTTTGTAAATAGGCAATTCTTCGATAATTCTACCGTAGACCTAGCGCAGTGTGAAATGGGCATAGGTCTCAACATATTAAGAGCGAGAGCTCGCGAAAACGTTACATGTTTTCCTTTGCCGACCTCAACAATTTACCCTTGTTGTATTTTAACAAATAAAACCTGTATAACCAGGAAAGTATATTGATTCGAGCTTTTCATCCAGGGCACTTCATTTTTTACTTTTTAATTCTATTTTAGATCGTAACAGAGATAGTAAGTGTGAACATCAGACCAGAACTCGACGGCCAAGTTGTGAGCTTGAGTTTCAAGCATATTGAGGTGAGCATATTGGAGCATCTCTGAGTACTACTGATCTCCCGTTTAAGTGATAACGTATACGGAATGATGTGGAGCATACGTAAGAAGGATTTTAGGCAAAACTTTCAATGCAAAAACGTCCGAAACATTCCGGACATTTTCGCATTGGATGTTTTGACTGAGCACCGTATAATTACATAATTCCGCGACACACAGTAAATGTATCGTAGATATAGCATTTTCACATTGAAACGAAGTCTGAAATACCATTTTTAAGACAGGAGAGAAGCTATTGCACTACTCCGGCTTCTCCAGTTTTCGGGAAATCTTCCTACGGGTTAAGATTTCATTTACACACATACACGAACATATACACACGGGGTTATCGAGAGATTAATTTTTCTTGGCTTACAGCTGTACCCTTGACCGAGATACGTATTAAAACTGCTCTGACAAACTTCCTCACACTTCATAGCCTAAATGACCTTAGATGTCGATGGCTTTAACACCTAAAACAACAAGTTGAAAATATTTAACTGTGCAGATTACAATTCTAAAAATTAACCAAAACTATATCTTCGAGTCCGTTGTTTTATCAATCGAATTCGTCACATACTTCTAGACAATATTGACCTGTAACTAATTGACTGTGTTCTAGAATTATCTTTTAACCTAAATATCTGAAATCTGGAGGTTATTTTTTGCCAAGAGTTGTGTAATGTCGTGCAGCAAACCGATTATCCTTTCTCTCTGCTCCATTTCAGTTGTGGACCCGTATGTAACGTAAGCCACAAATATGCTCATACAAAAATTATGAAATTCAAATATAATATCAGACATAGTCTTGTTCGTACACAATTAAAAGTTTTATTTCGTGAGCTTTAGCTAAATAATACCATCTAGCTTCTTCAGAAGAAGCATAATAATAAATACCTTAATATCAAGGACGATAACATATTATTATAGTCTTATTATGTTGTGATCTAGAGAAAGTTTAGGAATTAAAACTTTTAATTGTGTACGAACAAGACTATGCCTGATAGTGTCGTTGTTTCATCTTCTCCACGAAAATGACATTTATTCTCATACTATCAGCCTCTAAACGAGTCGACGAACTTTACCCTTTTCTGTGCTTACATCAACAAGACGACCAAGAAATGGACGAATGAATTTTGCTCGATTATAACAACCAACTTCACGCACACGACGATCGAGACTCCTCACTTGACTAACTTTGCAATCTTGATGCAAGTGGTTGATATTGAAGTAAGTAGCAGATCACGAAACCAGTGATGCTAAAAAGACATCTTATAATCCCTCCCAAATTGCAGAAATTGCAGCTCCAAAATTGCCAAAAAAAGCATTGTTACGTCATTACATGCTCTAGTAGTTCAGTGAAGAGCACGTTAAAATTACATAAGCGATGGGCTGCAAAACCTGCTGCCCCAAAATAAAGGAATCTCTCGTTTTACTAATGTGGATAGAAATCAACAGTGATTTTACATTAAAGTTAATTCAATATCTATATCCATAATGATTCCCTCGAAGGTTGAATAGTGAAGTTGTACAAATTTAGTCGATATTTTATACATTGAAAAAATGTTATTTGTTGGTCAAAAGAACGATTTGCAACAGAAATAAGGATTAAAAGTCGCTTTGTTATCAATTAGCTAACCTATCGAAAATCAGGGTTTTGCAGCCACAATTTCATTATGACACGAGCCGTCACAGCCCGTGACCCCCTAAAAACTTCCCCCTAAGCACTACCCCTTAACACCACCACTAAGTTCATTTTGACCCAAAGCCAAACCCACCTCCAAAACTTTGTATGATTTTTGTAACGAGTTATCGTACAGTAGATAACTTGGATATCATACCGTGCTTGTTTGTGAGTGTACGTAAGGCTACTAGCGAACCTCTCTGATAATCCACATATACAGTAATAATGTTGACGTACGTAACCGTCGAGACAAGTCTGTCTCGAATGAAGGCAAGAAAACTTCATGGTCCATATGCAATGATTATAACTACACACGAATTAGAAAGTAAACAATTGCATTTAGAGAATGAGACATTATTGAGTCGTATTTTCAACACAGATTTCAGAATCTCACTTGAAGAATCTAAGTCTCATCACTTACATTGGATCTGCGATCTCCATCTTCTGCTTGGTTCTCTCACTATGCGTCTTCGCGTTGGTCAAGTAAGTTGAGAGTTCTATTCGATTCGTTTCATATTTACATATAATCCGCTAATATCTAATACTGCTATATGATAAAATATAGAATGTGAAATCATCAAAAATGTAAATAAATATTTGAAATATGAATTTGACACGAGATAAAAAAAAACTACACAAATATAATTTCATAGAGGAGCCGAATAAATCAAGTTTCATAGTATTCTACACCCACATGAACGATTTATATTTGATTATATGAGTAGGAATTAGGCTATGGAATACCCCATCTCTCCCCCTTCCACATACACACACACATCCAATAAAAATTACCGACTCCATTCGACACTACCCAAATGAAAATATTCGATTCCTAATACAAAGAACAGATTACCTATTATGATATTTTGCAGAATGATCCATGTAAGTTAAGTCATGTAAACGCATTGAATAATATAAAAATATCGCTTGAACGGGGTCGGTAAAAGAATTGTCGTCGGACAATACTACTCCACAGCCCTGACAAGAATAAATAATATATTCCAGATTCAATTTCATTTTCCATTCTATATTTAACATGAACTATCTAAATATACCTTCAACTATTTGCTGACCAGAAACACAAGAGATCCGAACGCGTAAGATGCCATGTATTCGTACTTTGTGTTGTGTTACGTTCGAATGTTCCCATTAATTTGGATGATGAGATTCCTTTTTGGATAATTTTGAGCATGTTTATTTTCATTTAAAATTTCGTCCGACTTTTTGTTCGTCTTGTTGGAAAGACATAATTAAAATATTCTGCTTGCGTTTGTATATTTGTTTTTTAATTAAAATTTTCTCAAATGCTCTTACTATTTATTCAAAGCACAAAAGGGCGAATCTCCTATAAGTTGTCCTCGATAAATGAAAATGTGTCGTTTTCTTTGGAAATATAGATCTTTAACATTCATGTTTTATTTAAATTTGAGATACCAAATTATATTGATAATGTAAACACTTTTCCCATTCAACTTTCTATTCCGTTACGTCATCTATGTTATGACGTCACATATTTTAGTTTTAAATTCATATTATAATCTATTTTGAAGAGTGTGCTTAAAAATATTTGCATTGTATAAAAGGAATTATTTTTCATTAAAATACTCAGTTTTCCAAATTTACTTTTTCGACAACTCTTTAAAGCTCATGTAGCACCAAAACGTCCACTGTTAACTAAATGAAATGGATCAAATAATTTCGATACTAAGATGTAAAATAATTTCTAACTTTTATTATTCTCTATCCCAGTAATGTTAGAGGACATCGGACGGAGCGGTATCACGTGCACGGGAACCTTGCGCTTTCAATTCTGCTGGGTCAAGTAACCTTCCTAGTCGGGGCAGGCAATGAACCGGGAACGGTAATTATTTACATTTTATCTTAAATATTAAACTCTTTTGTCGTTATTATGATATTCTTATTGTGTAAAATATAAGATTAGATATAATTTAAGACGTGGTCTTTTTCGCACACAGGTAATAGTTTGATTCCATAAGTTTTCGCTAGATAATTACATCTTCATTTAGACCAGGGGTTCCCAACAATTCCTATGTTCCATACCACTAAAAAAAATTAATATGCCCTCGCACCCCTACAAAAGTAACATTTTTTAGGATAAAGAAGGCGAATTTTTTAATTTATTTTTTTATTATTTGGGCAAAAATAAGGAAAGGAAAGAAGGAAAAATAAGTATAACCGCTGATTGGAAGAATAAGTATTGTAATACTATTATATATATAATACAAAAAAAAAAAACGAAATGTTAAATCTCTCTCGCACCCCCTGAAATGCTTCCTCGCACCCCTGGGTGGGAACCCCTGCTTTAGACAAAGCACAATAAGTGACGTATTCAAGGAAAACATTATTGTATGTTATGTTATTAAGGATAATACAATTGTCTGACATTGTAAACTATGCCGGGCCGGAGTATATCCGGAGATAAATCGGATAAAATTCACTGGACCAACCATTGCGACCTTCAGTATATACCCTCCACATGTATTGATAGATCACACTATGGTAGATCTACGGTAGAATTGACGAAGAGTTGCTCATTTACAAAGTAAAACTACGCAAATGTTGAATTGCAAAGTAGAACTATATACCGTCGTGCTTATTTTCGAATAATCATAGATCTACCGTAGTGTGAAAGGGGCATCAGTGCATGCGAAGAGGTGGCCAATTGTCTTTTCTTGGCCACATTTTATTCCAAAAGGAAGCAAGAGATAATTTTTTTACTGAATAATTTCTTCCTTGTTAGGATGCTTGCAAAGCCACCGCGATTCTTCTCCACTTCTTCTACATGAGTGCATTCAGCTGGATGTTGGTTGAAGGCCTTCATCTCTATAATCTTGTTGTCAAAGTCTTCAGGAGTGCAAGCAGCCGACTTGGATACTATTACATGATTGGCTGGGGTAAGTCTACATATAATTTGGTGACTAGAATTTTTCTCCTTGATTTGATTAATATTGAAACGCGGATCTAATACATTTACGTCATTTCCAGGAACTCCTCTCCTGATTTGCGTCATATCCGTTGCGGCTGCTTTCGGTGGATATGGAGAAAACAAAAAGTAAGTATAGAGCATTTGTTTGAAACTTTTTGATAAATAAATGAAATGGTTGTTCATGCAGTTTCATTTCTATATTTTACTGACAAGTAGTCTTATCGTTATTGTAGGTAGATATCGGTGGTGTATCCAGGGGTGTCAAAATAAAGTTTGAAAAATTGACACTTTATCGAATATAAATAATGCCAATTGATAGGAAATTTCATTTTCGTTTATGTTTTTTGATAAAGGGGACATTTTAAAGACAAATATGTAAGTCGTATCAAAATTTGAGAAGGTTTGTTTGTCGTGACGATAAAAATCTACTTAATATATATAGAATGATCATTTACAATTTTATATAAAATTGTTTACTTCAATTCCAATTTTTTTTTTCCAGTTGCTGGTTAGACATGGATAACTCACGAGTTATTTGGGCATTCGTCGGACCTGCTTTGTTTGTTATTGTGGTAAGTTGTAAAGATTTTTTGATTTTTGTAATATGATTGCTAATCTTACAATTGATTTTCAGAGTGCATTTTATGAGGCATTTTCACATAATAATAAATATTATGTGCGCGGATAATTTCCTTAGAAGGATAGCAATTATTAACTGATCACGTTAAAAATGTTTTTAAAAAATTGCGCTGTACGTACATATTAAATAAATCTAAAAACTATATTTTATTGATTACGTTTTCCAGGTGAACATATTCATCCTGATCAAAGTGACCAGGATCATTACAAATCTTGCTAAATCACAAGAGAACTGCATCAACTGCCTGACAGATCGAGCAACCATTGTGTAAGAATAATATATATTCAGTGGGGGTGGGGGCTCTGAAAATTTATTCAAATTTAATGTTGAAAATTTGTATGACGTCACTTATGATGTCACGAAGTCCTTAGTGCTCATACCTAGTATTCATCTTTTATGAAGATTCGGGGTGAAAGATTAATACAAGAACCACACGCGGACCAAATTAGCATATTTGCTTATGGCGTAACTAACAGTGTGGCACCTATAAATCGGGAGGGGCCACATGATACCACACACTTTTGAATTTGTCGACCACGTCACAGACTTACGGAGCCCTAATCGGTCTCCAATTACGTACACACGTACATCCGTGCACACGTACACACGTACACACGTACATAAGTACACTTGTACACTTGTACACTTGTACACTTGTACACACGTACACACGTGCACACGTACACACGTGCACACGTACACACGTACACACGTACACACGTACACACGTACACACGTACACACGTACATACGTACACACGTACACATGTACACACGTACACACGTCGTATAGCGTAGATATGTACACACATACAACATACATATCTACATACATTAATGCCTCATTCGTTCTTCCCTTTTTTTGATTGACTATTTGATTTTTTAAGGTAAACTTCTTCTGGGGGAGGGGGTATTGATCTCATCCTTAATACTAGGCTTAGCATGTAGAATTAGTGTTTTCTATTATCTAATAAGATGCCTTTTAACAGGGTTTGCGCGAAAGCGATCGCTGTTCTTCTCCCAATTCTGGGAGTCACGTGGGTGATTGGAATATTTGCTGTCAATGAAGATACGATCGTGTTCCAGTACATATTCGCTGTTTGCAATTCCCTGCAAGGTTTCTTCTTGTTCCTGTTCCATTGTGTCTTCAATTCCGAGGTGAGTAAAAGTGATTTATGCAAAGTTTGAGAGAACCTGAAAAAACTCTTATATCAATGTATTATGGGTCTGCTTGAAATTGACTATTGGACAATATTTGGAATCAACGTATTTTGCTGCCCGAATTTTCAATTGAAAAGTTGAGCGTATTTGTCGCCAATTAAAATTATAATTTAAATGATTTTTGGCATAATGAAGTTAGCGTCCGAAACGAAATTTGTGTGAGAAAATATGCATATTTTTTAAATCGAAAAATAGGAAATTATCAAATACGATTTTCCGACCCAATCAAACCGCGGAACTCCTAACTTTTACCTTAACCAAGCAAAAACTGCCAGCGACAAAATAAAATGTGCATACGTTTTTTTATCACACATGAAAAATTAATCATAATGAAAAGCAATTAAATTCAGGTTTCGTAAAAAAAAAACATCAAGATGAGATATATCTAAAATTTTCATATCTACTATGTACTTGACACACCAAATTTGTTTTCTATATCATCAGAGATGGGGACCAAGTCACCAAAGTCGAGTCGAGTCCGAGTCATGGACTCAGAGACTCAAGTCAAGTCGTCCGTAAATGTATTTTTTCATATGATACAATTATAACAACTGTTTGTATACGGATTATAATTCTTTACACGGCTTAGCTCAGTCCTTATACGGTTTTTCACTTCAGGAGGATCGAAATTGAATTAAAATGTTTTGTTTCCTATTTCAGACCCGTTCTTCTCTGAGATATCGAACCAAATCTCTTCGGACAGAAATGAACAGTCGATCGATCACAAACTCTCGGAGCAGAAGACCAACTAAGGTGGAACTCGTGAGACACGCAGAGAATGTAGTATGTAGTTCAGATGTAGAAATTCACTAACTCTTTAGCAGAGGTGGTCCTAGGTTAAGGGGCCCAGTGCAGAAGCCTCTGGGGAATGGGATTCTCTAAAAAATACAAGTGCCTGTGGGATATTTTTATGACGTCACCAAAGACGTAGAGTCTTGAAATGGCTAATGTTGCTTCTGCGTTTGGGCCCAATAATTCCATACCCCTCCATGGTGAATATAAATATATAAATAGTTAACTTCTTTGGTACCCGAGCCCGGGTTCGATTCGACCCTGCATGAAATTGAGCCATGTCATAATAGCGGCGCGGTGGTCTAGCAGTTGCAGTATGCGCCTTCTGACGCTAATAATCTGAGTTCCAATCTACCATATGACGAGCGATAACCTACAGCAATGTTATCATTCGTCCAGCTGGACGGTAGCTGACTCGAAGACCGTATTGTCATATCGCACAGGTCTCACCGATTAGGAATTGTGCATAATCATGTTGATTGTTGACATAATTGTGTTCAAGTTCAAGTTCAGTTTATTGTTTTAATTAAAAAAAACACAGTTTACAACGTATATGTATGTATGTATACGTATGTGTGTAATAAAAAAATGCTTTCAAACATATCATGGATGGGGAAAAGAAATAATATTTGGTTGATAGTCTTTACATTTTGAGGTGAAAATGCATGGACTTTTGTTATCTTTCGATGTTGCTTTTCCAATAGATTTCTTCGTATGTCCTTTGCATGTTACTAAAGTATATATATATTTAATCTAAAAATTGATCATTTACCATAAACTATCACAGTGGCCTTCAATTGCATTGGCCTCTTATAATGTACACTTTATTTCGCAGATCCCCCTCGGGTATCAACATTAAAATTTTGTGAATTAAAAAGATTATATCACTTCACTGTCTCTATATTAATTACCAATTCAGACGTATTTGTGCTGCTGTGTTGTCTTCATTCGATAATACACGATTTAATTTCCATTAATGCTATATATCCAAATGATGAAGCAAAACCGAAAAATATAGAAGCCTAACCTTATGATCACCACTGCTAGTACAGAAATAGTGATAATCTGGAATGAAAGCAGTTAGAAATAGAGCCTTACGTACTAGTAGAGAGCACATAGAACTACATCAGTAATAATGAATATACTTTTCATAAAGCTGGGAAATTTTGGAATATGGATTGGAGTAAAATAATTAAATTATTTTTTTAATTTTCAGAGCGATGACGGGGGTGTCGATACCGTATCAACAGCTTTCAACACAAACAATAATCGGACCCAGGTCACCCCTTATGGGACCCCGATGTCGAGCCGAGAGACATCCCGTGT
>JAUELA010170029.1:0-34531 GCA_031471845.1 Boltenia villosa | reverse complement strand
ATAGAAAAATATGGCATGTCACTAAAACCAACTGAATGGTTTATGACATTGCAAGATGCAATGTAGTGACAACCATGCTATTATGGAATGACGTCACTCAGACGTTCTCACACTGGGACACGATTTGTAGGATGGCCAGAAATTCTTAAACCCTCTTGCTATCTCCATCAACAAGAACTATTTACACTCTCAATTCTTGCTTGCGTTGGTGAACACTCAAAACGAATCCAATGAAACGAAGAAGAAAAACATTAGTAAACTCGCTGAACTGAAGTGAGGACGACAATCTTGTTGAATTGTACATAAAGTTCAGATGCAATCTTAGTGCACTTTCAGTTTTCATTATGGTGAATATTAGCGCAAAGCCCTCGGGGTTGTCATACATCGTCCAGTCAAAGTTGTTCGATCATCCATATTGTTTCGAAAAAGTGGAACGGGATGTAGAATCGAATAAGTCTAACTTGCCCCAAGGGAATACCTGATGCCGAGAAACAATAAGGCCAGTTTACAATAATTTTCTACTAAATATGAGAGAGATAGAGAGAGAGAGAGATCCACCGAGAATGTAAATGTTGATCATCAAAAATTTAATTAGACCAACCAACAGTGGTTGGCACGTCATTGATTGGATGTGACTAATGATTACCCCACTATAAGGGCGTGGGCCGTGCGCAAAGTTAATGACGAAGCGGAGCCAATAGCTGACGTCATTAATGCGAATTATCAGGGAATTCTGTCTCAAAACCAGGATCTCGGAGAGCGTAGGGAATTAAAAAGGGAAATGAGGTTCCCGACAGTAAAGTACAGGTGACCAACCGAGCAAGCTTACCGAATATAAGCATTCCTGTCAACAAAAAAATGTTCTCTTAAAAAAATTTGCTGTAGGTTGTAGCCGATTGATGACAAAGATAAAATTCCGTCATCTCCAACATTTCTACTCACAGCCTCGTTCACTCGTACTGCTCGACGTGCCGTACAATGCTAGCGTATATTGCAAAACACATCTTATAAATCAATCAAAATGTCCACCAGGTCATATGTATCAAACTATCATGATTTCTTTTATAACTATAATTCCCCAGTATAAACGATTCGTCCATTCACGAAATACAATTAGAGGAAATCTTCAAATGGGTCGATATATCGTTAGCTCGAAACGGACGATAAAATAGTGACATATGATTTCCGTTACTAGAGTAGATACCATATTAAATTTATTAATAAATAGATTGAAAATAACAAATCATATTGAATTAACCGGTCTTACGATGAATCTCGTAGTTTCGAATATTAAAATTTCCAAATGAATTAAATATAGAAATATTATTTCATTAGTCATAAACTGAAATTTTAACAAAATCAACCAATACATTGCACTCGCAAAATTAAATATTCTTGTCTATACTTCGCAGGTCCCTTTTTCAAGGTATTATTGACTTGTTCTAGTTTATGAGGACATCCTACATATAGGCTACGTGATATGCCTATTTTACGATATTGACGATTTTTTTCTGAATTTGTTTTTGATTATTGACCGGTTCAGGACCATAGAGTCTCATTGACACCTGTAGGGAATGTAAAATATAATACTTGATAAGCGCAATCCGCAATAGGGAAATCAAATCGAATACATGCACAAAGAAATTAATTAAAATTGTATGAGGTATTGCGTATCGCAATTACACCACATTTAGTTATATCAACGAAAACGTCTCTCTTGTTTTGATATGGGCTATATGCACCTTGGAGAACCTATAATGTGCGGACACTTTAATTTGAATTAAACGATATTGTTGGATGTAATACTGCTTACATACTACTAATTCGTCTGCGTAGGCAAGAGAGTCAATTTTCAATACAATCAGCTAATTTTTTGCAATAAATAACATAAAAAATCAGAGGTCTTTGCTCTATCATGTATCCAATATGACGTCATAATTCACTTGATAACATGTTGATTTACTCATAACAACAGTCAACTAAAAACTCTATTTGATCAAGACTCCTCTAATCAATATTATTTGAGTTTAATACAAATCAGGTGAGGTTCGGTCTTCTCGATATGTCGTCAAGTGTGAGGAAAGACTCTAGCTTTACTGTGCACCAATCAGTCAACGTTATAGATCTCAACGATCTGAGACTCGACATTACGACCAAATGCACAGTTGGGCAAAATAATGCGCATGGAGATTGCAAAGTAAGTCTAACTGGCCAAATGACTACAATGTTATTCAATTTTCCCAGTTCGTGATTCGATATCGTTGCTTTTCATTGCATGACAGCTCAGTATAAAAAGAGCATACCGCTACGGTATGGAATTTTCAAGAAAAAGTTACAAGAAGAATGAATGGATTTTACATAAACTTTATTGAAAAATAAATATTTCTCGCTTCTTGTTTCATATCTTGTAGAAAAAGTCTAGAGCACAAGAAGGGAATATTGGTAGTGGATGCAATCCAACTCTAGGATACGAAAAATATATTCAAAAAGCAATGCAGGAGTCAGCAGTGGTCCTTGAAAAGTAATATTACATTTTTCCATATATATCCGTAAAGATCATTTTCTTTTTAACGTTTCCTAATTTTTAGATGGTTTCAAGTCTTTGGGAAAACGAAGCGATTGAACTATTCCAGCGATGATTCGAAAACTCACATTGCTAAATCGTTGAAGGTAGCCTAAATACGTAAAGAGTTTCTGAAGTACCAAATGCAAATATTTGATTTGGTTCAAACTGATTTGTTACTTCATTATTGCAGACGACATTAGAGATCTTCGATGATTGCAGATATATCCACATGGAGAAATCTTTTATTGAGAAAAGAAATAATAGTGGTGAGCAGTCACATTCCATCACTCCATCATATACACGATATACTGAATCAATAATTTTAACTTCATGCATATTCCGTTGCAGTTTCGAGTCTGAAAAATAGAAATTCATCTTCTTCTGATTCATCTATGATAGCAAATAATTGTAGCAAAGAAATGAGTTCCAGCTTAATCCGAGCTACAAGACGCCTGCAGAAGGATCTTCGATGGTTTTCCATTGACGAAGATATTCGTAAAACAGCTGGAAACCGATGTAGACTTCCTCAGCATCCTTTTGTGTTAGGTAGTTTGCAATTATTCAATATTTTTCCTGGATCGCTCTAATGAAAAACATTTCATTCAGATTTTTCCAAGATGCCAAACGGAGGTCGATTGCTTGATAATGCTTCTAAAGCGAGTTTGTTGAACCTCAAGAGAAATTTCAGCTCTTGCATGGCTAACAAATCGTCTGTGGTGTATGCTCATGACTGTACGAATATTGGACTTGATTTGAACGACACAGAAACCAAGTTGATTGAATTTGTGGATAGTTCTAATGGATCTCCCAGACAAAGATTAGAACGTAAAATGAGGGATCATGGTTTCATTACTCAAGACGGTGCAGAATTTACCGAATGTCCACCAGAAAACGTGCAGGGTCCGAGAAACTTATCACAAACGGTGAAGGTTGCTCTGCTCGATGTAAGAAGGGGAAGTAGAAGCGAGTAAGTCTAATAATGTTTAATATTTAATAATTTAGACCAAATATGACAAAGGGATTTTATTTTATTCTGACTTCGTTACCAGTCCTGACCTCTATACAATGTAATCGGAGTTTTTCGAATTTATATTTTCAGAAAATATGAGCGGATGACCAGAGAGAAGCGACGAAGGACGATGTGCCATGACATAATTTCCAAATTACCGCCACAACTTATGAGAATGTTGTTGGTAGGTCATGTGGAACATATAATGCAACATAGTCATGTTCCAAAATGTCGATTTCTCCTGTGGTCTCTGGCAAGCGATGATGGAAATGACAATGCAAAGCTGTTCGTCAAAGTAATAATTATTTTTTTTATACTATTGTGCATGTCGAAAAAGAAAACTGAGATAATGTACCGACCTTGATCCCATTTAATCCTTTCATTTTATATTTCAGAATCTGATTGCAGAATTTCTTGGCTCGGATGTTGAAGCTTTTTCTGCCAGGCAAGAATATTACGTGAAATGGCGTAGTTTGGCGATGAAAGCGAGAAGAAAACATGTCTATCAATGGAAGAATTTCTCAGCTTTGTAAGAATACATATACTTGCTCGACACAATAACATACCGTAGAATCGTAGATCATACGTAATGTACTGACTTAATATACAAAACAAGTTTCAATAAAACCAGATGCAATGGGAGGAAAAAGGACATTGACCGCCTGTTTGATTCGGCCATAATCGTAATTCGAATCGCAACTCAGGAGTTATATCATGCACTGCTTGTACAGTGGAGAAATAAACTGAATGGAAAAAAAGAAAGTTCCACGCCCCCCATCTTTGCCTCAATCTCTGGAAGGTTCGAAGTTTATTTCACATTTTTCTCCTTAAGTCCAATGCTTTCTTAGAATCATTATTATCGTCGATAAGGCCTATCCAAGACAATACTATTGTTTGACGAAGTACACATACAGATTCCTGAACATACACGAGCTGAAGTTAGCATCTACATTCTTATCGAGAGAGGGTGCTTTTACTGTGTTACGCTCGATCTAAGTGGTCACATTGGGTCTAACACATTACAGTCAATTTGATTTGCGTGATGTCTAAATGCAGAAAATGCAAAAATATTGTAAAACAAATTCATTTCTATTCTTCGTAGATTCGTCCGAGAAATTGAATTTCTAATGAACAAATATATACGAATCTGTACTGAAGAAATCAATGCAAAGATTATCCGGGAAGTCGTACATAAGCAAGGTGTCAAAGACCCAATGACAATGAAAGAAATAGAACAGAGATCGGCACAGGTTATACCACAGAATCATTTTTTTAATTGAATTTTTTTATTAATTCAGATGTGCAGTGGGTAAGAAATATCTATACCTTATACCTCCAGTATATTTTTATGAAGTATAAATTGTACCATAATATGAAATGGATAAGCCCAATAAATGCACAAATTATAACTAGAGAATTGAATTCTTCACCAAGACTAACCCAAGCTGAGGAGTGGGACACTCACTCGCCGATTTCCACCATGTGCCTGCCTGAAAATTGTTGTAAAATAAAAGTTATGTTTAACAGGTTCACTCTTTACTCCTAATTACTGGATTTCCAATCATAAAGCATCAACTTGATTTCATGGTGGAAATTTCTGTGACAGATCTGAAACGAACTTTCAAGAACGAACATGGAAGGTTTATTGGGATGATGGGAGGTCTCATGCACACATGTAAGTACCGAATGAATTACATGATCAATAATTACGCACTCAAACAATGTTGTTCTCGAATTTAGTTGTGAATAAGGCTTCCAACAGTGTGATAAAATCTTACAATAAACCTCTACAAAGACTGATCAACGCGAAAGAAGAGGGAAGTGGAAATGGAGCTCATGATGAAAGATTGAAACTAGCATGTGTAATATCGTAATCATCCAATTACTCCAGATACTATTGAATAGACCTATCATTTAATTCTTTGACTCATTCCAAGTAGAGTTTCATAAAATCTCTCTTCTGAAGGAACGAACATTTTATTCACAAAACGCTTTAGAATTTACACAACTTTTTCGGACTAATTAGGTATCCTTTCCATCATTCACTTATCAAATGCTAATCCGTATTGTTACCGAGGCTGCCTAACCTTCTTGTAAGTGTAAAACATATTTGTAACATGTGGTAAATGATACTATAAACTCAATGACCACAGACATATAGATTATGACTGGATTTCATTTAAAAATTCACCAAGTAAGATATATATATATATATATATATGAAAACTTATGTATATGATTTTTATGTTGTAGAATGTCTTGATCTTCTCAACTGAATTTAAATAATTTATTTTACTTGTAACTTAATTTTTTTGATTTATTTTCTATATAATTTTTTATCCAAAATATACTGTACGTTTTTGTGAAAATATTGTCGATATGCTCTGTTTTGATTTATAACAAGATATAAACATTTCAGCATAAAATTTCATCAGATGGCGCTATCGACTCATATGCTATGCCACCATATCTTGTTCTATTGTCACGATCTACGAATGTGTACAAATAACGTGATCGTTAAAACGTAGAAAGGTAGAAAAATGTTTTGCAATCACGAACATTTGTTAAGAACACAACTGAAATTATTTTATCAGAACTTTAAAATATAGATATCTAAGAATATATTCACTTTTTTCTACAAAGTGAAAACTAACAACATATTAGATATAATTTTTTGGTATTAAATTGATCCACTATATTATGGAAGCCAAATAACGGTCTAATTTTTAGAGGTAGTAGCAAACATACAACTACAGCCATATTTAATATTTTCTATATCAATTCTGATAGTTCTTCCGGTGCATTCCGTATAGGGAAGGCTGGTTGTGAGCTGTAGAGTGACCAAATTATAATTCACTCTGCCAGTTATTGGATCTTTACAATGATTTTCTTCACAACGATGTTCTATGACATTGCTTGGATATCTGAAAAATATAGTTTTTGCCTCGTTACCATAAAAAGAAAACTAGGGTTAATATTAGGGGTTCAAAACTTCGGCTATAAAACTCCCTCATGAAAAAGTCCCAGTAATGAAGTTCTCTTATGTATTATAAGATATAAATATACAAAAACAATATGAACGTTCACCGGATTCGAAAGTATCGAATCATATATAAGTTCTGGTAGCCATGGTGTATATTCATTTCCATTCAATTCCAAAGAATTCAAAGCGTGCATGACCAATCGGTGAGTTAATTTGGAAAGCAAATATGAAACTGGTCGTGCCTTTGTATGTTAGCAAGCGAGGATTATACGGTATGGTGAACACAGATGGAGTGTGCGTAAGGGTGGATTTATACTGTGGATTTATAGATTTACCAACCTTGTGGGGCAGTGAACGTTGATGATCCGGGTTGGAGACCAACTGCTATTGAAACCTCTCCCTAAATCATATTCAGTACACGATTTTTGCGTTGTCCTTCCTTCTTGAAAAAAATCCATTTTTCGAGCTGTATGTCTAGAAGGTTTATATAAATTAAAAAAGATAACATTTATGTTACCAAATACCAAGAACATTACAATTTGGGCTCCAAAAATTCGGTCTTCACCTGTTTCTATTGCTTTTCATTGAACGCGGAAAAACCTCGTTCAAAAGTACCAAAATAATGATAAACTTTATTCCAGTAAAATCCATTCTGTTCTTCTATAAGGTTTGATTTTTTAATAGTTGAATGTCAACTGCTTATATTCTGTTGTACTGTTGTCCAACTGATATTTTTACTGTTTATATATCTGACGCTAGAAAGTTGTATCGCCAAACAGAAGTGAAAAAAAAGAGAGAAAAGTATCACAATTAGGAATCCATTCCCCAAATTGAAGAAATAAAAAAAATGTCACTTTCTTTGGGATAATATGTATTTTATATATTGGGAATTATATATTTAATGATAATGAAATGAAGGTAGTGAACTTTCCCAAAATTGTAACACTACCTGAAATTAATAACCGGGATCCCCAGTTGCCGTACTACTTTCGTAAATGGTTGAGACTCTCGATCATTAAGTTAACAAATACGATTATCATCCTCTTTTGATGATTATGCCATGTTGTTCCCAATAGCAACCAGGATAATGAAAACTATCCACAGAATGAATTGTTTTGTATTCAGTGTCACAGGTCATTACCAGTTAAGAGAAGCTCTCTTTCTCCATACCATAAACATGAATGAAGGGAGTGGAGAATTTTGTAAATAGAATTGTGGGTGGGGGATGCAGCCTGTGATAAATGAACAACTGTAGAGAACAATTACTGGACTTTCGGTCATTTTGTTTAGGAAAATTCATATTCAGAGTTATAAAATTTAATAAAACCCTTTTTGGAAATTTCTATTAGTTTGGAAATAAGCATTGTAATAGTTAATGGGACTCTTCTAACTTTAAAAAAGCAATGTGGGAAATTTATGTTTTACAAAACGTCATACGAAAAAGAAATCCTGGAAAATAAGATCGAAGGGAATAATGACCACATAGTTTTTCACATATTTTGATGATTTCATTGTTCCAGTTCGTGAATTTTCTCTGCCTGAAATATTCTCAATATAGCTAATTACACGAAGATGGAAAATCCCGCATCATGTCTCATATCAGCTTAGTTGAATAGGAAATTGACATGAATCTGCTTTTCGGGTCATTTTTCAAATATTCAAGACCCTTTTCACCAGGAAAATACAATAAGATGCAGTCGTCCATGATTGAATTTCCAAGCGCATACGTGCTTGAGAAGTATCTCTGTCTGATCTGTTTCGATTCACGATCTATTTGACGCCCGGCTCTTAGCAGATTCCAGATGTGGTTATCTGTTATCACAAATCTATTCCTCTGCTACATTTTGGTTTCATGTTTACTTAATGGGCATTTATATTATTCAAATATTGCCTGAGGTTTCATATGCCGTCGTGTAAACTTTCATTACGAACGAAAGAAAACTATTAAAATTTACAGTACAAACATGACCCGTTCATGGTTTTCGGATATGCAGGTGGATATAGTCATGATGTTTTTCTCAAGCATTTGCATTTGTAAAAATAAATTTCTTGCCTATTTATTGCGAAGTATCAGAAAGGAGGTAGTTGCTGGGCTCTTCGTTCTTTGTACTCCGATAAAGACGGATGGATATTCGTTGGGTGGGTAGTTCTGTCTTGAATCCTTAACTCTAGTTATGTAAGGGTGTGTTTATGAATATCGATGATGAAAGTAAGAAGACGCCAGGAAACAATTTTCAAATTTATGATACCATCACGCAAGGAACCTAGTAAATTATATTCATGACAAATTGACCAAATGTAACTCTGAATCATGTTCCCTCTGGTTACAACTTGCAGAAATTATCATTCAATCAAAATGAGATCGTAAAATTGATAAATGTCACTGACATCCAAATGATCATTTTCACAACTTAACCAACTTTGAATAGTTATCGAAAATGCAATAGAAATAGTAGGCTTAATTTCGTTTTACTCTTCAATTTTACATTAATTTTCGACAGGTAACATCAGTGCATTTTCTATGCATTTTTTTGTGTAGAAAATGCTTTAAGTAATGCACGAAAGTTATTTGACATGCTTTCTTATGTACTTTATGTTAATGTCGAATTGTGCCTTTTTCTATGAAACCGTGATATGAAAATATTTAACACTTATTTCCTAATTTACCTGGAAATCAAATGATGTCCATATAAAGAGATGTGTACCAAACGGATAATATGTTATGTACCGAAAATGAATTCAAGAGTGAAATTATAAAGTGTGTGATTATGAGCAAGTTGACGCAATGTGACATTTTCTTTCTTTGAAGGTGAAAGGAAGATTGAAAGGTGTGCATAAGTTCCTTTATCGATACCTATACATTTGTTCCTTGCCCTGAAAACGCGTCTCTTCATTCACATATTCGACTTACAAACTAAATTTAAAATTATTTTAATTGAGGAATGGCATCTAAAATACGAAAGTTACCAACACATTGCAGGCCGTATTTTATTCTTTATGGTCTTGTATTATAATAATATTCAACTTATTCATTCTACCATTAACATTCGAGTCACATTTTTTCCAAAAAGAATGCAGGCGGAAGTTGTTTAACTTCATGCCGTCTGCAACATTGTGCTGCTTTGATGCAAACGTCTTATTAATTATTTAACATACTATTAGAATATTGTGCGGTGTATTATTGGTGCGATGGCATTGTGTGTATACATGCAAAATATTGCATTAACACCAGTGGCAACTCCTGATACATTAACATGGAGGGCTGCAAACCCCTGATGGTCGTGGGCTAATTGGATTGAGCGCTTTTTAGTACTTATTTACGTTGCAAATATTTCTTCTTAACAACAAATAACTCTTACATTGTTAAAAGATATAAAATATCGGCTAAATTTGTACAACTTCTTGACGGCATGCATGTTTTAGTAAAACGAGAAATGCGGTCAGGCAGGATTTCGCTTATGTAATTTTAATGTTCAGATCACTGAATGGTTTCGAGTTAAAACGTCCAATGCAAAAACGAGCTGTCCATTGCCACTCGAGATAATTTGTGTAGAGGACAGGCCTTCAGTCCTCATGGACGGGTCGCCACTCTTTAGCATCAAGAAAGAATAATACAAATATTTGCCTGTAATATCTGCATGTTTTACAGAAACACCGCCTCAGTAACGCCTCTTTTGTGACTATTACATCTAATAATAGAAATTATTGTACAATTTGATTAAAAAGTGTGAGCACTTCGTTTTTCTGATCGTGACAAAAATATTAAAGGTTGTTTAAAAATGAAACCGAAGAATTTGCTGAATCGATTTTATTGACCAAATCATATTTGAATGATGTGATTTGCATATCAATCAATTTCTACATCCACTTCAATATTCATTTTCACGTAATTTTATCATTTTTCATATTTATATGTGATTCAAACCAAAGTGTCAAATATTTCACACAGAAGTGTTAAGAGATGAATATAGGGATATTTTAAAGTTGACTTATAAAAAATCGAAATATCAATTGTTACACTCCATCTCCATGTATGCATAGTATTAACTCTAATGCTAAGTTTGCATTTACATTTCATGATGACAGTTAGCGACAGTGCATAGTGAATAGATTGAGTGGGAAGTGCCTCAGTCATGTCATGTCATTCTTGATCTGACCTATGCATGACTTTGTATGTGCTAGCAAGTATCTTGATTTAGCACGCTACCCTTGCGAAACTATTTTGAATATATTTTTCTCTATACCATATTTTTTTTGAACTTTTGATATTTGACCACATTCTTGAAAGACATTTATGGACCATTGAAAGACCATTTATGGTCCCTTTGCAGCTCCTGCTCAATTCCAGAGCAATATTATTATTTCACTTATTAAAATTATTGTTTTGTATTATGTTGCTTTTGGAGGAGAAAATAAAACATTGATTGAAACATTGATTGATTGATTGATTGATTGACATTGTTTTCGGCTGCTAAAAGTTGGACAGGCATCGCGAAATTTCACGAAACAGTCCACAAAATGTTGTACGGACAGGTTAAAGTTGATAAAATACTATACTATACTTCAAGTAAAATGTGAAATCCTAGGATATTCATATTCGTGACTGAAAACGAAATATTATAATGCTGAACGATTAAGATTGACTTTTACTCCATTGCAAAGCAATTAGTTGTTACTTGACAGGTAAAATAAAATGATAAATTTGACATTGATTTATTTCTGTTCAATTTTGAAGAAATTAAATATTGTGCGCTATAAAATATGCTTGGATATTATATTATCTAACCTTTCACGTGTGCTGAGATGTCTTATATATTATGGATTTTTTTATAGTTCAGGTCCTTTCTGCCTCATTAAATCTGTGGTTATAGTGATTTAAAACAAGATTCAGATTTCTTATAGATGAATTCCCAAATGCTAGTGGCCTAATATTACTTTACAGAAAAGTCTTCCCTGTTGTAAATTGTTTATCTAACATTATTCGATTGGTTAGGCTGAGAATCTTGTACTCAAAATCCTACGTCATTATTACAAAGCATCGGTGCAATATATCACTCTCTTTTATTCGATAAAATTTCATATAATGAACACGAGAAAACATTCATTTCTTAGCATAGCATAGCATAAAATAGAATTGTGCGTTCATAGAATACAAATATTAATGAAAAAGTATCATTATTTTATACAAATCAAAATGTTATGTTAAAACAGTGGGTTTTAATCAGATTCTTTGGTACCAAGTGAGTACTGAACAAACAGAATTAAGGAGAATATATCGGAATTACACAAGTGCATCCAACGCCGATTTGCTGAATTTTTGGAAAAGTTGATATACATACAGTTATGTTAACTTGTATCTGTTTTGTTAATAGATTATAGTCTATTTTTCCTGTAGACGGGTTCACACAGAATTCCGACTCACACCGTCGCTCAGTCATCATTTGGGGATGCCTGGAAATATAATGATGCACATGTTAATAGAGGGGTATAGTTGGAATGAAAAATAAATTGGTGTTGGGTGTGGATGGATTAAATGGATTTGGGTAACAAAGAATTTTGCTTTGTGAACATTAGATTTCATATATTTTGAAACCAAACATTCATCCCAAACCTTTGGGTATCCTCGATACATCCTGAAGTATTTAAAAAGTAATTACAAAAAAGGCAATTCAACAAAGTAGGAAGGGCAGGTGAACCAGAGAGCCCTTTAATCATCATATAGAAATTAAGCCATTCAAGTGAATTTGATTGAATTTTTATGGAATGCATTTTCAATTGTCATATATATTTTTCAATAGTAGCTATATAGCTATATAGGCAAAAAATCAATTTTATATAAAAAAATCCAAGTATTCAAAATAAGACGGTTGGAAATATAGGTAGGTACCTTTCTGGACAGTAGGTGTCGACAACTTTAACTGGTGCCCAGCTATTTTCAAAAATTCTTCCTGATACTCTCTCGTCGCATAATAACTTCGAAAAATCTGGTTCGATTCCTGTTGGGGCCACAAAATGTTCACCAAGCCTAGAAAAATACTGGTATAGATAAAGAACGTTTTCGTGAGTAAAATCACTATAAAAAAATACTAAAAAAATGCAAAGAAACATACCATTTTCCTTTTTCTTTCGATCTCACTTCATGCAACCCACGACATGCATTGGTGTGATAAATATCATCAGAAAAATCTTCAGTGAAAACACTTGTTATTGTTGTTGGTTTTTCACCTCGCGTTGAGGAGATGAGAATCAAAAACATTGTACTAGTTAATAAAGTAGTACGTCGAGAGTTTTTAAACATTTCCATGTTACCTGATTTACACAAGCAAGAGTTAGTAAGATAGTCATTCCAAGATCTGAATATACCGTACCAACACACACTGCACTTTTATATACTCATTTTATCTCAAGGAAAGGAAATGACGATTCTGTTTCTTTTTCGGTTTCTCTTATTTAAATACCAACTCCTGCTCTCGTTTCACGACGTTTTGAAAGGAAGTAACTAGGATATAATGTCTGATTTATATTTAGATATACTTATCCCCTTTCGACGAATCTAACGACAAAAAAATCATCATCAGTTAATCAAGTGGGACTATCCTATCTATGGTTGATATTTTGCTGCAGTAGTTTGTAACGTCACGATTCGGCTGTTTAATAATCAAAGTTAATGGGAAAATTATAGACGGCGTGTCTCCACTCATAATTTCGATTGTCTTTATTTTATAATGACGTCGAAATACTGTATAAGACACAAAAGAATGTAATAACATCCCTGTTTTTCCTCCCCCTTCGGAATTACTGTCATAAAAATTCAAACTTATATTATGTTATAAAAACGAGAGCGGCATCATATTCTATTTTACTTTTAAAATTTCAATCTCCGAAACTTATGTGCATTATTCCAGCTTAATGTCGACCAGTATTCGATATCTGTTGTTTTTAAGAAATATCTCATTTCTAAAACAATACATTGGAAATATCATTCCCAAAATATCGTATTAGAAAGATATTTGATACAAATTATAAAAAAAAAATTTTCTTGGAATATATTATTTATGAATTATACGATTGATAAAGAAATTTAAATATTTAGACAAGTTTAATATACAATGGATCATGGACACTATGAAAAACTTAATCGGGTCCATTTTCTAATGCTGCATATTTCAATTTTCAAAATCATAAAACATAAATCACAAAATCTTTAATAGCTCTCCGAGAATTTAATTAAATTAATGGCAAATCTGCACGTTTTATCAATCTATCTCGCAACTAGTTTTATATTCCTATATGGTCAATTAATTGGAGTTTCTTCCTGAGCAGAGGTCAGTCGAAGAAGTTGAATTTGATCAGATTATTCGTCTCGATTTCTATTTCATTCTTAGACCCTAGGACACGGATATAACTTTTTACACTCTCTTTAGTTATAGTGTTTTTTTTTCGATAAATGTTTACACTGTATATATAGTTCTCAAAGTGTCATGAGACACAATGTTATCGCGATTATTGTCAACCAGGAAACAATGGAGTTGATAGGTAACTCGTAGAAATAACCTAATCTAATGTTATTTATAAACGAAAATGCAAAATTTCACGTAGAACGGCTATATTCTAATATTGTTATGAACTCGCAATGCGTATTTTAGCCTTAGGGTTAGTTGAACTAAAAATACGAAACTACGACAGTCGATGTAACTCCGTAGTTAAGTCAGGGGAGAATTGTCTGACTGCGAGTATTTTGAGCATAGCAATCGCAAATGTGAAAAAGTTTCGCTCTCGCACGCCTAACGTCTTGTACTTCCATTTCGAAATTAAAGATTGTGACTATCGGGGTCCAATAGGCTCTTGAACATCAAACATTAGTATCTTGAGATTGAAATGTTACCTTAACTTTAGCCACAGATTGACAACAGAGGTCATTGACAATTAGCACATATATATATATGTATATTTTTATGGTCGATTCACATTCCAATTAAAGTTTGCCAATATAGTCTACTATCATGAATTCGATATATAGCGGGATCTGAAGATGTCATTTAAGCCAATAAATGAACGAAACAAAGCATTTTGAATTATCCAAAACGTAACCCAACAAACAAGATGTTCAATTGTTTATTTACAAATCGTAAGGCTCATTCTCCATTTACCGCAAACACGTCATAACTGAAAAAATTCTCCTTTGTGATGTCTTAGTATATCTACGTGCATGTAACTAGGAAATAGGCTGATCAAAAGACTACCACCGATGCATGAATATAAAAATAACTCGATCTTCAGTCTTGAATGGATAATTATAGATATATCAATCTAAAAATACCTCAAATCAATCCAAGGCTATATTAAACCCTTGCAATAACCTCGTACACTATGGCACAGACGTACCTACAGTCAGCTATCAATAAGTTGCCCATATCCGCCGGAAATAGAGCATCTTGATAAAACTGATTTATTGTACAACCTGAGCAGCTAAAATAAGAAAATTTTTAGATCTTATTACATGACGCACGAAGGAAAAGCGTACAAATCTCACTGAAACTATTAATTTTAACCAAGGCTTCTTCCAACCCATCTTACTATATCTGAATTTTACACTTAACTTTTTTACACTTCCACATTCAAAATGAAAATGTAAATAATCGATTATTCTGACCTTTCAATAACTTGGAATTGAGAAATGAGTGCGGTTGCATGTTGGTTAGTATATAATCTGAGCATGCATCCGAGGGGATATGCATAAACTATGCAGGTCGTTGTGGACTCTTTTGACGTATCATTCCGTTTTCTTACTCCATTCCTCAGAAACCGGTAGTAAACAAAAGTGTTAGCTAAAGATGACTCGGGTCAATGACGTCGAAGTAACATTTCCAAAACGTGATCAAATGACGTTGTAATGACGTCATTAGTTGGCATTTCTGACAAACTGTGGACAACTTCAGGCGAATCATTAATTGGTATTGATGGGCTATCCTCTTAATACCACTTTTACTTTCGACGCCTTACACGTCGGAGTAAATTTTTTAAAATGGAAAAGTATCAAACGCTGATCTCGAACAAATTTGCAGAATCAATGCATTACATGAAATCATTCAAAAAATTGACAATATCAATATTCTATTGAACTTTTACACGGTATTCTGCCACATGCTTTCTTAATCAATTTCTAGAATATAATATAATTAATTCTATCGAAAATCAAAACTTTTGCCCTCATAATTTAGCACTCGTCTGATCCAACAACTATTTATATTCAGGAAAATAATAATAATCGCTTCATCACTTTTTTGTTATAAAAATTTGCAATTCCAACTATAATATTCTAGAGGTTATCAATGCAATACATGATGCAAAATCATATAATACATTTATAATATATATGTCCTTCTATCAAAAGTGAATATTGCTGATGGACATGATTCGAAAATGGTTTGAATATGGATATTCGATTATACGATTATAGCTTGTGAGTAGAGATACACATATGTTCACATTACGTATATTGTATGTATGTATGCAAATATGAACTTCGTTTGCACCGATAGTACATCACAATGCAAAATCGAATGGCAATTTGATGTTATAAGGAGGCTATAACTGTTGCGTCATTTTTCGATGTTCATTTATATTGTATTATCATATTATTATTGCATATATTACAATGCGGCCACCCGTATTCTTTGCAAAAGAAATGAATAAGAAAAAAATTAATTGAACTAAATAATTCAGAAGTTTTGACGAAGATTTTGTCATGATGATATATCTGAAGTATAATATCCGTGGCATTTACACGAGATAAATAGGTGAGTCATAATATCGAGTAGTTAAAATGTTGCACTGTTGTTCAAATTAATTCGTGCTACTATATCGTATCTTATTCATTCTATTGACGCATAGCTTAGGATTTCACGATGCGTGACGACATAATTCGAATATTCTTTGCCCTACGTCATAATGGTTTCGTTGCTATCACTTCCCGCGAAAACCATCGAAAACATCGCGTCCCTACTAATCGAAGTACAAATAAAATCGAAGTATCTTATAGTTTTGCAAATATGAAATTTTTATTGAAATAAATACAATTACAGATATGATACAAACAAATAAATAATACATATGGATAAATTCTGCGGTATAAAAATATGGATAACTCATAATTTAGTTAGGAATATAAAAATAAGACGTGAAGAAAATATAGAATTTTATGATAAATAATTTGATAACGTTATAACGATTAGTCAAATTTACGAGAAGAGGTAATTCGTATAATATTCAAAGTACGTAAAAAGGTACAAATCGAATAGGTTTGGACAGTGTATAATTTTAGCATAAACTATAAAATACTAAAAAAAATACGATTTAAGATTTTGAATCAATATAGCACCGGCAATAAATATATTTACGAGTTTTACACTATGGTCGGTTTGATGCATGTACAGCCAACGTTTATGCTTTCTGTGGCGGAGGTGTATTTAGGTGGACCCTTATCCTCGGAGTTGCGGTAGAATACCCCGGATGTTGCTGTGATTAGTGTAGAGACGTAGTTGTGGGTCTCTCGTGAGGTGGTCGGATCTATACAACCATCACAGAGGCAATAATTTTGTACGATGTATTTGGGAAATCTAAAGAGAAGAGAAGAGTGGGTTAGGAAATAAAAAATTCTACCACAGTGATTGATTAATGATTTTGGCACAAAATACCAACCTAGATGAGTTGTAATCAAGTTCGGACTTGTAAGGCGAGAGACTGCGCAGACCGGTCATTTCACTGTTTATTCGCAAGTATTCTTCATTCATCACTGGACAATCATCAGTTGAACGCCGTTTTCTGCTCAATCCTCGTCTACCCTTCTTGCGGAATTCAAGACGAGCATTTGCCCTCTCCTCTTTCGTCGATTTCATCAGATATTCTTTCGTTGATCGCATGATTCCAGAACTCATTATTGCACTACATTTGGTTCTATACATCAAAATATTAACAAATAATCAATAACTACAAATATAAATGTAAACAGCAAGTCATGCCTACATTCAACATGACGAAACTTGCCAACTCAGAGTTAACCAGCAAAATAATTAATGTTATTCATAATTGATTGCTTACAGTAAAATTGAAGTTTCCATCGGAGTTTTCCCACGCAATCCTTGGCAGTTAAATTCGGCTTCTATGTCTTTCAATTCCTTTAGCTCTGGCGAATCATGCTTCTTCGCCAAACAATTTCGGATTGTCAAAGCGCTGAGGAATAAGGCAATCCCGAATAGAAAAATAATCATATTTCCTTTCATCTTGATGTAAGTTGTAAACTAGTCAAGTTATATTGTTCGATGTATTCAGTAATAGTTTTCTTCAAGTATATATACTGTATGCTCGACCAAACTTCATATGACCCTAGTTAACTTGTGAGTCGCTTTATATCTATTCCCTTTCGCAACCAGATGCTACAGGCATATTAATAATAGCTTTTCAAAAATAGGTATTTCTTCTCTCTTAATTAAACTGATTCTTCTTTATTTCGAAACGATTAGAAAAAATCTAGTGGTTTTGAGTCAGAAACCATTAATCAATCTGGTTGCTGTTCAACTCACGACTCTCATATTCAATTAATGAAAAACGAAAAAATGAGAGAACTTTGATTCATCGATCATCCGGTGGCAGAAGAAGGGAAATTACCGGTTTTGGAGGGAAACGAAATCAAAGTATATTTAGCTCATTATGTTCCCCTTAATATATATATATATATATATATATATCGAAACAACGTCAAAATGAACCCATGTTACGCAGGGAATATTCCAACTGGACTCACTATTATCCTAATCGCTAATCACTTCCATGGTTCATTAAAATTCGAATTTAACGTAAGTGACCCTGCTTTCTTTTATCGCAATATACTGATTAACTGGGTATATCAAATAAAATTGCCCCGGTAAAACCCCATTTCGTAAGATTATTGCGCAACGTTATTACGTGCACTGCACATGTGATGGCGAGATAGTTAAAATATAAACAAAATGCGTGCGATGAATTTGGTAAGGAAGTAAAATGCTTAATAAGCTCTATGTAGGACGCATAATTGCGTTGCATGACGATATGATGCAACCTCTTAACGTGAACGTGTCACGTTACGTTTCAAATATTCATCACAATAAAGTTCTTTAATTGCCCATTGTTGGATTTACATTTCTATTTGAATGATGCGAAATCAGTTTGATTTCATGAAAAAGTAAATGAATCGATGCCAAAACATATTGATTAGGATTTGTTATTTTAATCACGTTTGACCCTTCAAAAGATAGCAGACAAAACAACGATCAGAAACTAGAACCAGACTAATTCCAATTAGTTTGGGACTTTTCCACCATGAGGAAATATATCTTCGAGTCTGTGACGTAACGGAACAACGATGGAAGTAACCTTCATGATCACAATTACAAGGAAATGAAAATTGAAACACAAAGATTTCAAGAATTGTCATTGTTTTTTATTCAAGATGGAATTTTATACTTTTGAAAATCCACCTGTGTGAAGCAAAATTTATTATATAATAGTAATAGTAATTGTAATCCAATGGAATTTACCGAATTCTTGTTGGTGGTATTTTTAATCGAGAAAATCTAACACCCCTTCGATCGCACAAATTGCAAATCAATCACATTGTATTCACATGGTAATTATCAAAGCAAGATCATAAAATTCCGAAAATTCTATCCCTTAAATTGCTTCTAAGTTTTTGAGAGGAAATTAAAGAAAGTAATTAAAAAAACATAAAGAAATTGTATTTCGTCCCAAAATCAAGCTCTCCTGTAGACAAGCTCTTGTGTAATCATATGCACAATATAAAATGACGTCATCAAAGTGTGACAAAATGATTCCAAATATGTATCACAATTTCGAACTAAGTTGCACATTTGAAATTGAATGCAATGGTTTGTAATGTAGAGTGTCTATGTAAAGGCTGAAATACACACACTCGGCAAATTCGGCCTCAAAGGTATTACATTTCAATGGGTTATTACGACGTCCTTTGGCGAATGATTTTTGGCGTCATACGAGTAAACTGTTGAAGATCTAATCAAGACTGGTTTATCAAGTTTTTGTTGCTACGATGTTAAGCATAATCTCGCTTGAATGACGTCATCATGGAATCATAATCATTACGACCATAAACCCAAAAAAAATATATATACAGTTTTCAAACATAACTATACGATGAGTGGGAGCTAAAATGTGGTGGATGATACTTCAGTTCACTGGCAGTACTTTTCATTGTTTAATATCAAACTTGAGTACTTAAACTCGAAGGAGCAGAAGTATTTTTAAACTAAACGTATGACGATGTCAAGTTCTGTATGTGATTGAAAAACATGCCTAATACCTAATATGAGGAAATATATTACACAGATTGCCTAATAATGAAACGCTTGGAAAATTCTCCTTATTGGGATATTGAAGCTATGGAAATTCCCTCATATTTTTATTCGTGTGTTTGTGATATTATTTCTAGAAAAATTTTATAAGGAAGAAAATTATTGGTTGTTACATCATGTCAATAGCACGTGAGTAATACAAGGCTACTCTCGGTCAACTATGCTGGCCCACGTGACCCATATTAGTAAAGGGAACTGAATCACAAATATGGATGAATGGGTTCACAAAATATTACGGAAAAGAACATTTATTTATTTCACAATATCTTCCACGATTCGATTCATATGGAATCTTCCAGAGTCTTCTCTAAATTGATATCACACTGCACAACCTTGCTCTCACCCCAATCCGTTTATATTTATATAAATACTCTATTGAATGAATGCTAGATATATATAAATATATATATATATATATATAAATATTATGATATAGTTATATATATCAAATACTTCCTAATGATGAATAAATTCTGACAATTCAAAACTGGGTTGCGGTGTTTGTAATTTAGCCGTACACGCACTTATATATAGAACACTTTCTGCCAACCATTGTTTGGTAGGATATGGACGAAAGGAAGGAAAAAAGGTCAAACCGCTATTTAAACAGGAAAGACTTGTGTTTTCCCCTTAAAATGACGCTGTATGGATGAACTGTGTGTGTGAGAGAAATGTGTGATTGATTCATTTACTATCACACTATTCAAAACAGTAGGACAGGGGATGTTTCGGCCATGGTAGGTGAAACATTAAGTTACTTCAATGTAAAGGCAACCCGCATCATTTGTCATAATACGTGATATTAATATCTCAAGGGACTATAGGTAAATGTATGCAAATTGTTCAATCTTTTTGATATATGGTAACAAAGTTGCCAAAACCATCATCACGTTCTTATAACTAGTGCTCACCCTAACACCCGCAGATATTCTCCAACTGATATTTAATATAATTTTCATGCTCTATTTGCAACCGCCAAATTGATATTTTTTCACATGTTCTTTATACCCGCCAGATGACAATATTCTTATGCTAAGTGATTTTATATGAGCAAACATTAAATGTGTCTATTGGAAATTTTATGCAGTTCTATACAATAAAACATTCATAATATATATATATATATATATATATATGTATATATATATATATTACGAATTTCACATGTTTATTCGAGCAAGAGAACAAGAAAGCAACACGTGTTTCATATACAAGATTCATTACATCAACAGGATGCTGTGTTTGATTCATCGCACGAATTGATTGCGTTTCATTCATTAATACTTCCATCGAATCCCACGCCATTTTCATTCACAAATATTTTCACAAGACGAAGCTATGCAATTCGGTGCAGTACAAATTAAAATGAAATCAATCTACGTTTAAATGATATGAAAAGTTCCTTGCCCAAACTTGCAACCTGCCAAAAAATTTGCATACTTTAGTTAGATGGAACAGATCATACATGCATTTGAAATTAGATCCTACGATAGGAATTGCTGGAATATGTGAGGGGTAGTAAAAGACGCCAACTAAAATCCAATGCATTTGGAGGAAGATATCCTGAGTGAAAACTTTTTTTTTACTTTTGTCGTGTTATACAGAATGTGCGACTTCTCCTTTGCGCTCTTCGTCGCCATAAACAATAATTTTCAGACTTTACTGTCTCACAAATAATGAGTTAACTTTTCATTATTTGCTTGATATATAAGCTGTGTACACATTTTTCAATACTAATGTAAAAACTCATAAATGTAAACTATGAATAAAAAGTAACAATATCCTCTGAATAGTCTCAAAATGAAATACAAATACATGTATTTTTAATCGTTTGTAACGTCAATATCAACATACGGACAGACATCCATTGGATTACGAACCCACTATATGACGTCATGTTTGCAGTATTTTTTAATAAACGAAAATGATGAATACGTCATGAATTAATTTTCGTTTTCGTATCCGAAAATAGTGCCATCATATGTAACAAAAATATTTCATAAACTTTACATCGTTAATGTCGGTCATTTATTTCCTTTGAGTGAAAATATATTTTTTCCAGGTAAAATATAAGAAATGAGCAACGGATTTGACTTGAAAATTTCTGGTATCCAGTAGGATGTAGGTTCATGGGAGGCATTTAATTCTACAGAGATACGCACGTATTATATATTATGAACAAATATTACATTTTTTATGACGTAAGAACATCCCTATAGAAGTCTCCAGGATACAACAAAATTATTTTGGGAATGACGCGTAAATAAGCGTTATTTCAGATACTACGCAAGTGAAAATGTTCCTAAATATAACCCTTTACCTTAACGTGACCTTACCAGGTTGAAGACAGAATAGGCAGAATTCACCGCACAATGACCCATCAGAAGTATGTAACAAGTTAAGAAAAGTCAATTGAGTCCTCAGGTTATTCTGAAAAAAAGATGGTATTAATACTATTCAATTACTCTTGCATTATATATAAGGCATTTACATCAATGTATGAAGTCATTTATAGAAGCTACCATTGTGAACATTCATTCACAAGAAGGCAAATAACATACAAGCATATGGCGCGATCCATGCCTTCATTGTATACGTGCACAAAATCATTAGTTTTCTTTCTGGGAGCCATGAAAAAACACGTATATTTCATTGCGGTTTTATGCCTTTGCATGCGGTCTTCTGCTAGGAATGCAGAAGCTACACCAGTTGTTCCAGTGGAGAGTTTGAAGCAGTTTGCCGAGGAGTTCAACTGCGTGGGTTTATTTGGAAATTCAGAGGAAGAAACCCAGAATCTACTGTGAGTTCTTGTGAAAATTAATTCAAAGCTCCCGTTCTTGTAGCGTTATACGTTTTAATAAAATTGTCCAAGATAACAACTTGCAATGCTGGACAGATGCCAGGATTCATTCTCGGAAGTAATACTGAAATTTCATTTTTGCTGCAATATTTACTAGCTCTGTGGGATAGTGAACCTAGTTTTTGTGCCCAACAAACAATGGCGCTTCAAATATTTTAAAACTACGACATTTTTAACAGGGAAGATTGCCATTACCTAATGCAAACGAGCATAATGCAGTCAACGAAGAAATACTTGGAGACGGCGACTGAGCAAGAACTGAGGGAAGCAAGATTGGAGTATTTCAATAGTCAAGGTTGGGAGAATTCGAAAAGACGGAAGCGTTCTCTGAAACAATGCCCTGTAATGGACGATGAATATCTCGAAGAAAACGATGTGAATGATGGCATGAGGAGCCTTTCCCCGTATGCAGGGAGAATAGAATACAATCCGCACAGGTAATAGGTCAACGTACATCTCTTTGTAGGCATTCAATCAGCATATCGTTTTTCTTAATGCAATCATATATTTATTTACACTGAAACGGAATGTATATTTTTGTAAACATTGATTAATTTTTTCCCAGGTATCCAATGTATATGCTTCAAAACTATTGTCTGTGTGAGGGATGTATCGACCCTAGTTCCGGAAGGGAAAACTTTTCGTTCGCCTCAAAGTTACTTACAGCCGAGTCTCGGATCTTTATCAGAATAGGTTATGGTTTTCCATACCTAGTTACGAAGCAATCTATCAATGTTGGATGCACATGTGTCTATCCCATGTATGTATGACGTTCGGAGCACTTTATATTTGCGAAATTATGGTGCTGCACTAAAGTTCGTCCGCAAGAAAATTCAAATGATTTATTTATTGCTATGCCTGAATATTTATGATTTATTTATGTTTAATTATCCAGAAAATTTCAATCGTAAAGTATTGAAATTTAAAAGTACGATAAGATATATTTTTTGTTACTTCAACCTTTATTAGATTGTGTAATTCATGATACTAATTTTTCTTATATTAGAATAAATTTATTCCATTCACGCAATTATTTTTTTTAAATCAATCGTCAAATGTTCATAATTTTTAGATTTTGAATATATTTAGATTCAATGAATAATATTTGTCAATATAGTGATATTTCTATATCAGTTGTTTGCAAATACACTGTACGGTGAACCTATCATATACCTTTCTTGTTGCATCTTACGTAAAACCTAATTTGAATACCAGGATTTCAAAAAGACTTCATTGTCCTTCCAGAGCTGTAGTTAGTTGCTTCATCAACAATGTATATTTAGAAAGACACACGAGGTCGCGCTGATGACGTCATACTTATATAAACTATAAAAATATATATTTACATCGCAGACAACATGAAATGACAAATGCCTGTGCTGTTTTCCCCTCTTTTACCTTATTTGACGTCATACACATTTCATAATAATACTTATGGTTAATTTGTGTTATGCTCAGTTATTAATATCACTGCAAAATTTGTTTTTATGCGTAAACGCACAAGTTACGTACGTTACTCACAACATAAACTATTGTATATAAATTGCATCATCAAGAAATCTATAATTATTAAAGGAAGTAAATCAATTTGTACTATGACGGTCCACGGGACTCTTATGCAAATCAGGATTTCGCAAGAATCTCTTATTACAGTTTCAGTTTACGAAGAACTAATAGTGACGAAAACTATTTGAAGACAAGATGATGACAACAAAACATTGCTCCAATCAGCGACAGGGAATTTGAATTTAACACAAAAAATGAAACCATTGACTTAAATTTTGTTTAATTTCATTTGATAATAAGTTACTGTATCTATCTTCCATTGGGTTTATTATAACTATTATTTATTGACATTATTACAACTCCATTGTTGAGGTAAATATTCAAAAATTCAAAAAGTAATCATTTGCTACTTGCAGAAGGAACAATTCATATTAATAAAATAATAAATATATATATATATGTAAACGTTTGCATATATCAAATTTTGATGTTTTAGTGGCAATTTGTCAAAAATTCCTGCTTGCTTGAATTCAATCAATAGTGCCAATGTATTAAGCCAATGCAGACTTTCTGGCTAAGACATAAGATTTTGGAATATATCCATTGGAATTTAATTTCCACGTTCTTTCCACTTTGGGCTTTCAACTCAGATCCGCTATTGTCTCGGAAGGTTACATTAGGGTTCAAAAACGATCAATATCATACAAGAATCCAATTGCAATTTTGTTTAATATTTAATGGAATTGAATTAATAATCTAGTTATATAAACAATCCACGTATAATCTTCTACCGGATGTAATATATGACGAATTGCATGAAAACTTAGCTAATCATGTTTGTTTCATTAATAAAATCAAACCAAGGAAGCATAACCACACAAATAATGACATGACGAACTTTGCTAAGTATAGCGCGTCTCCTTTGTTAAAGAACAGTGCCTTACGTTTAGCCATGTGACCATTTACAATGTAAATTAAAACGTGCACAAGGTTACAGGAAGAACAGAGCAATAACGTGGTTACATAAACGAAATGAATGGCATCTTTATTAAATGACGACATGAAAATACGTTACAGTCACCTGTAATTTGACAATGAATGCATGTAACGATTCTCGACAGTGACGTAGTGTATGGAATTCTTCCCAGTATCTATTCATGTCAATGTCTAAGTGTCTAAGCACCATAATGAAAATGACTAATTCTGACAAACTACTTCCTGTTTTATACTCGTCACTTGATCGTTCTCTCTAACGCAGAACGCAACGCAGAATATTTCAACAAATATATTTTTATAACATATAATTCCTCTTCAATTCTGTGAAATTTCACAACGATTGGTTGCGTCGCTGGGCGGGGATATTTCGTCATTGTGACCTCATTATGACACGACTTCATCCATTTGAGGTCAGTGTTGGGATATCACGTCGAGAAGTGATATTCTCCTAAACTGTGTCACAGATGCATCACACGTCACCGACAGACTTTAAATGTTACAGGTGCACTAGTCTACAACATCACAACATTTCCTGACCTAATGGCGTCATTTCTATTTGTATTGTCGTCATTCAGTAGCTTTGATACATGTCCTTGAAGAATGCATGCCTGTTTCTTCAGTGGAATTCATTTGAATATTATAAGCTACAATCTGATGAAAAAAGATCTGCTGCATACCTCGCATGAGACAGCTGTGTTAAAAAAATTGTAAAAAAATATATAAAACAGGCTGTTGGTTTTTTGTGGATGCGTTTCACTATTCATTATAGGAATTTTCTAAATATCGCAACAGCACGCCCAGTTGGTTGCTGGTTGTTGGTTGTTGATCATTCATTTAATGCAATAGGCAAACTTCCTCTAGGTTTCTTGGTAACACACCACTGCCAAACGCAAAATATGACATCAGCTGACTGGTGTTAAAATTAACGTCAGCGTTGCTTACTCCTTATTTTCCATTTAATCAATAGGCTATTTATAGTTTGTTTCAACCTCCTTGGATAGGTATAAAATAATTAGGAATCGAAAAATAGGAAGAAACCACCCAGATATTGTTGTGATTTATTTTTAAAACTACTTCAAAAGTCCCCACTTCGTAGAATTACCAATGCGACAATATTGAGGGCTGACACAGGAAATGTGATTTGACACCAGAAACGTTGGAATCCAATTAAAAAAAAATATATAACCAATTTCCACGAATTATCTTTGGATACTTTTTGGACGAACAATGGAAATATAGATGAAATATGAGAGAAAATACATTGAATTTGTACTAATTTATGGGTTAGACATATTTTAAATTTGTAAGTTGCAAGTATTTTTAAAGTATTTCCCTTTATATTAAACCAACGAGACATAAAAGCTGACATTAATTTCCACAAAATGTATATATGAGTTATTTCTTATTGTAAATTACATAATTTCAATAACATCCATGATAAGAAATAGAGGAGTTGTGTATCGGGTGGTTCCAGGACAACTCATCCTCGGGCAATTGCCACACGACAACTTCCCCCGGACAATTCCCTCAGAGGACAATTTATCTGCGCAATTACTAGAAGATGAGCGTCATTGCTTTATCTTTTGAGCACATCCCCAAACCCCAGCCCTATCCTAATCCTAACCGCTACCCTAGCCCTAACAATTGGAAGCATGAATGAACTTGCGTAGTCAGTATCGGACCTATTCATGCTTCGTGGATACATCGTACATTTTACACTTTCTAAACTTTTATGAATATGTTTCCCACTCAAAGAAAATATAATAAGGCGAAAAAATTCTGGCATAATAATATTTTATTTTTGAAAGATGGAAATGGAAATTTAATTTCATATTCATAGTTGAGGCATAGTGTAGACAGTAGAGCAATGAGTAAAAAAGATGTAAAAATAAATATGAATGTTTCCAGAATGTTTAAAATAACAGAATAAAAACTGGTTTATTCACTTATATTAAATATATCAGCATAATGAATAGCTATCTCATACATAATATTGCATTATTTATTTAGTTTACAATTTATACTATAGATGGAACGATACATGTACATCCAATATCAATGCTTTCCTCCATCTGAACTCCGCCGTAAAGAACAGGAATCTTTGTTTTCAATTGATGAGACACGAGGTTTGTGTTTTCTTTTCCTGTTTCTAGGTCGATGCATCCATCACACAAACACTTCTCATTTACAGTGAATTTGGGGAATCTGTTAATTGTATGATATTAACATTATTCATAAACGGATTTAGCGCTAAGGACAAATTGTGAGAGTAAAAGTTAGGTGTCAACAATTTGTATCACGTACCTATTTGGATTGTAATTTCGAATTGTAGAATATGGGGAAAGACTCCTTTCTCCAAGAGTTGTGGCAGATTGCCAGTAAGCGTCATCAAAAACTGGGCAATTATTAAAGGATCTTTTCTTTCTAGGCGGTTGAATGATCTGTGCATTGGTGTATTCTTCTTTTGCATTATGTAGATCTTCTATTGATAGAGTTTTCAAATATTCCTTGGCCGACTTCATAACGCTCGATTTCATTATATATTTGCATTGTTCTCTGTAAATATATATTATAGGTTTTATTTACCCTAAATCACAATGTGAAATTATTTGATTTATGTTTTAATATGAAAAACATATAAACCCCATTTTCACCCTTAGAAACTAAAACTATTGAGTTCCAATTTTGCTCATCCCTTATAGATAAATGTTACTTACATCAATTGGGCTGTCTCCAATTCGGTTTTTCCGTGCAATCCTTTGCATTCATATTCATCTTGAATTTGTTGTAATTCGGCCTGAGCCAAATCACGCAGATCCTTTGCTTCACAGTTGAAGATATTATATAAGGCAAAAATTATTATGAATACATGAAGATATATATTTATTGACGTGCCTCGTTCATAGCTCGAATATATTCCAGACATATTGACCTTAATGGAAAATGTTTTTACAGTAAATTTATAACTGATCAGTTTCGCAATGAATGTTTCGAATATACCTTGACCAGAAAATGTCGTCCTTTATATGTTGCAAAATCGGTTAATAAATATATTAAGAACAATATCAGTTATATAAATAGAAGAGTAAAAATGGATTATTCATTCAGGTTATTTTTAAGAAGGGTAACTTGGTTTGCAACTCAACGTCTTGAAGAATATAGACGACGAGTCGGGGTTATTCATAGAACCGAATTAGGTCATGACGTAGAAGAAATTGTATTAAAGGAAATTAATATTAAGCGTTCCTCGTGATATTTTCTTTTCTAATACATCTTATGTTTTCTATTTTTAGAAACTCTCCTTCTTCCAGGTCACGTCAATCATAATTGATATTACTGAACCAGAATTTCCATTCAATACCATGTAGGGTCGTTAAAAAAGTCCCTCGGTACAACTCTTCCTCTCAGTAGCACAAGTAAAATACACAACAAAGTCTTTTTATAGTTGAATATTATAAAATAGTAAAATTACTTTTAGTACAAAAGTACAATAATTACCATATTTAAAGAAGAATTGCGAGCAATTATGACAGGCTGCAAGTGTCAAGAGGTTTGAAGATAGGTAAGTACTAAATTTTATAATCTAGTGCTGAGCCGAGTATTAAAGTTGCGTCGTCCAGATTTGTGTCGTTCACGAGAATGACTTATATTAAGATATTTCTTATTTCCTCGTTAGTGCCCGCCGTATGCTCTCTAGTGCCATAATTTCAACGTAATGGTAATTTAATATCCGACCGAATTTTCAAGTGCAATTGCAGAGTAGTTTTTGAAATATAATCGTTTGAAATTGAAAGAATACACTTCCTGTGTAAGCATTCTCGCGCCACCTTCTTCCAGAGAGACAAATTGCTTTAACGGATATTCCAAGTTTCATGGTTCAACTTTGTGTCGTTCATGAAAAAGAGTCGATATAAGTGAATTATATTTTTCCCCTTAAAGATTATGCTTTCTGCTTCTACAATTTTAGATTCAATAGATCGGTGGATTTAATATTCGACCAAAATTTGAAGTCTGTGAGTAGAGTAGCTTTTCGTATATAGTCTTTTGAAATTTAAGAATTGTTTGTCCAACATTTGTCCAACTAAGCACTTTAGCGCCACCATATTCGAGATTTTTGAAGCAATTAATGAGCTAAATGAGTGTACCAAGTTTCATTATTCAGTTTCGAATTTTAAAATTAAACTACTGGCCAAATTAAGCTCTATAGCGCCACCTCCTTCGCGATCTTAATGCCAATATATTGCTAAGAATTGATCCTGAAATTTCTTAGATTTGAATTGTTATAGTATTTAGTGTTACAACTGTTCTCATATGTGTTATCAGTTATCTTAGAAACCAATCTCGCTCATTAGTTAACGTTATATTAATAGACTTAACTTCCTTCCATTTTCCTGACACTAACTCTGAAACAGGGTATTGCAAGATGACTACATTACTTGGCTTTCCGTCATAACCTTTTATCAAATTAAGTACTGAGGAATCAAAAAATAATGACAAAATTGAACGTGTTGTGATAATGCATTACATAATTATAATTCCGATAGATTAAAAGAACTTGACATGTTTCATTGACGAATATAAATCTACCTCCCAGGTTTCCTTGTATCCTGATTCCGTATTTGCAATATTTGTTTCTCTTTTGAACTTCTTGTTCTATGAATTATTTCTGGAAATCTTGATTACGCATTGTGTTCAAACCTTCTGATTATAAAATGCATTTTTTTCAATAAACTAATGCAATAAACTCGAAAATGACTAATCAGGTGTGTAATAATGTGGAATTGATCATATGATTAGAATCTACAAAATTACGTCATTGAGATGTTCTACTCTTTTTCATAATTGATGAAGATGAATCCTCCCTGTTTGTGTTTAATGGACTAGCTTCTATATGGAGAAATCTTAATCAAAAGTGAAGCGGTGTAACAAAGATTTTATGTACTTGTATACAAGCGAAAAGTTTGTAAAATGACATTTAGCCAATATTTGCAGGGTCGACATTTGGCCAACATTCAAAAAATGATAATATGTTTATGTGTGCTTTCACCATAAATATAGTGCTTCAATGAATAAAATACACAATGTAAGTAATTGTATTTTATTTAAATCAATGTGCAAATGTATCACAGCTGATATTTTCAATCGTCATCCTTACGGTTGACAGGCTCCCAGCGTATTTTATGACTCACTCCACGTAGTAGTTCGAGGACTCTCTTCCTGTCTGCTGCACAATCTTCGCACAGGTTACGCAGACGGATGTGCATGTTCTTGTATTCACTCCTGGCCCTCTTCTTGGAAGGTTGACCTCTGAATGGCCTAACCTTAAGCATGAATCTGAACATAACCCTAACCCTAACTCTAACCCTAAGCATAAACCTAATCGTAATCGTAGCCTAACCATAAGCCCAACAATGACCATAAACCTAACCATCCTAACCACAAGCCATATACCTAACCCTAATCCAGAACCCTGCAAATATTGGGTAAATTTCCGTTGGCTAAATGTCCGGATACCGTTTTATTGGTTGGAAATAATACTGGTGGCGCCACAGTAACTACGTGTAACCAAGCAGTCAACAAATTCTTAATCCGGAGTGCACACAATTTTTTTTAATTTTCTTTCTTCATATTACAATGCAGAAGAAAAAGAGCAGGATTAAATCCAGAAACCTTTTCACCTATTTTCTCTATTTCTGAGAGAAAAGGAGAAATCAGTAAAGAAGAAATGGAAAAATTGAAAAAAATATATTTACGGAATGCAAGCAAGCGAGAAGGAAGTGATGGAAACGTTATATATATGGACAAAGTTATTAAATACTGGTGACGCTGACGACACCACATTGACAGATCATAACAGATCATGAATAAATATCTTGTTTTTATGAGTAAGATGCAAAAGAATAAATGACTGATTGCTTAAAAACTCTTTGACTAAAATGAATAAATGACTGCAGTGTTCCCAAATTGTTTTTATCGCATTTTAAAAACTGACTGGCCCAAATCTGAATTCATTCTAATATTGTATCGGTTAGTATTTGTCCAAATTAGTCCTGATTCGATTTGAAACATATATTTGGATTCGGATGATTCACGATTCGAAGATTCATTCCGATGGTTGTGTCGTATATGGATGTTGCATTCTGCTGACATTTTCACTCATATTGTTGCAGTTTTGTTTCCCCAACTATCGCTTTTATCGGTTCTTTCTCACTTTCACAATCTTAACTTCTTCGTAGCTTTCATTTTGGAAGGTTGCGTCGTATTCGTCGTATACGGATGATGCATTCTGGCTAGATTCCACTTTTTGTTGCATTTTCAATTCCCTATCTGCCGTTTTTTTCGGAACTTCGTATCCGTCAACCACTCTTTCTCTTTTTCACAATCTTAACTTATTCGTAACTATCACTCTCGATTAATGTGAAATTTTTATCGTTCATGGATGTCTCATTCCGACTGGTTTTATTCACCCTTTCTTGTGTTCCCATGCCAACACACCTCAATTCTGATATGGTTTCATATTCAGCAATTTTTATTTCATCGTATGACTGGCCGGTCATTGCTGTGTATCCATCGTTTATGTACTCCCCGTTCAGTCCGCGACCAACTTTCTCATCTTGTATACTGGGTCCATTGTCTTTCACTTCCGATACTCTTTCATAGTTTGCATCCTCTTTTACCACGTTCGTTTCGTACGGTTGAGTATTGCTATTCCTCTTCTTTTCTTTTGTTCTTCGACTGAAACTGATTTTGTAATTAGATTTTGAGGTCTATACGTGGTATGTAGTTTTTCTTGTATCCATTTTTAGGAGGTACGGTTTATTTAAGGATATGAGATTTGAAGATAGAGTAGTTGAAAGTAGGGTGTACGTTAGTGACAGTTTTGTAATTTGTTCACGGAAGAGGTATCATAATCTAAGATGAACATGGATTTTTCAGTTGGATTCCAGAACGAACAAAAAAGTGAAAAATCTTTTATTCGTTAATTGACAAGAAAGAAAATTTTCTAAACTTCCCCAGAATGTCCCAATGAAATAAAATTCTGTATTTTTCTTTGGGTCAAGGTTGGCTCCGGTAAGGATTATGATTAATTTAGTAATTATGAATATTTCACGATATATTTTTAATTCAACAGGAGCTCCCAACTTATTTTACAAAATGGGTATCAACTTCAGTGTCCGTAACGAATTTATAGAAATACATCATCCATTTTTTCTTCAAGATTATTAGATTTCCCAAGAGTTTAGGAGGGTCCGGAAATGATATTTAATTGAAGCTTGTGTTAAATTAATTTCTAAATTCTCCGACGCTAAAGTTGGTGATATTCCAAAAATATTGAAAATCGACCATTTCAAATTTGCGCCCAAAATAACGCTTAACCTTCAAATCCAAATTTGAGCAATAAAATACGCTAAAATTAATTATCGTCGCATTTTTTGTGCACACCTGAAAAAGATTTTCAATGCGATATCGGCAGCGATGATGATAATACAAGGCGTTGCTACGTATGAAATCAAGACAACTGGTTCTGCTCCGTGCTTTGGGAAAGTTGTAGTCTTCAACCTGCATCAAATTAGATGATGTATATTAATTGACCTTCTTAGGATTTGACTTGAATATCATCTGATTTGATTACCGAAAGATTCGGTTTTATTTGAGAGTGCGCCGCACAAAGCGGAAAGTCCGATGCCAAATATGTAAATACTCAAGTTGGGTTAAAATTTAAGATATTGATATTTGACATTGGAATCGTATATCGACATTGGATCGTATATTTGACATTGGAATCGTATTTTCATCCTGGGGAGTTTTTCATATTCATCAAATGTCCCGGATTCGGATTTTCATTCATTCAAGTAAATATTAAATTATAAATAGTAAAATGATTGAATTGGTTAGATTTATTGATGGGCAAGTACTTGCCAATGTACTCTGCTCATGCTTTTCTTGAAGAATTATAGCAATTATTCTTATGTCCCTTTATTACGGTAGAATTGCGGAAGATTTGCCTATTCACAAAGTGATTGAATGGTTAGATGATTAAATGGGTTAGATTTATTGAAGAGCAAGTATTTGCAAATGTACTCTGTTCATTAGGGTGGAGAAAAAAAGTTATTTTTCTCTGAGTTCAACCTTCTGTCAAAGATTTTTTGTGGGGCTATATAAAAACCACAGAAACCAAATTTTGGCCAATTTGGTTTATGGGAAACCACGCATAATTTGACCTAAATCTGAAAAATTGGCAAAAATTTACCGATTTTTTCCCTAAAACTGATTTTTGTTATTTATATCTTATCATATCATGTTCTAATGGAAGTTACTAACTATGACTACATTCCCAAAGAGCTAACCCTAACCCTAACCCAGGAAGATCCAAGAAAAACACAATTAATATTGAAAAAAGAACCATATGTCCCCAATAATCCCACTTGGCACTTAATAAGTTATATATATGGTATATATGATGCGTTTTTATATAATTTATTCAAGTTATGGTATATTTAAATACAATGGAGAAATATTTTAGTTCAATCTGCACTTTAGACCTTTGACTTTCTAATACCAATGTAGGGTAAAAATGCATTTGTCTACAAGCAGCCTTTAGTGGACAATGGCTGAAAAAAGCTAAGGTCTAATGCAGTGGTTCTTTCTCAAATGATGCGCCTTATGAGATGCCTAGGTACGCCCAGTGGCATCCCAGAAAGATATGTGTCAAGATATACAAATGAATATATAGTTCATTATATCCAGTGGCATCTTTGGAAATGTTTCTCATAAACACAAATAATGAATAAATGTAATAAATTGCCCCCCAAAAAACTCATCAGTCATGATATCTATGCTGTATTTATATGCAAGAAATATATTTAACTCTTTAAGTGCCAAGTGGGAATATTGGGGACATATGCTTCTTTTTTCATTTTTAGACTGTATATAGAAATCGTATTTGTTCTTTTTTTTCGATTTACACAACATCTAATATCTCCGGACCTACACAATGTACGCATCTGAAATTTTCAGCAATAATAAAACAACGGCGGCGCTTCCCACTGATTTAATATAGTGGTGTAATACGGCCACTGGGGAGGATAACGTTAAAATATTCAAAAATATTCTTCTCACGAACGACCCAACGCTCCACCACGAAACTTGGCACACCTAATGAGGTCGTTAGTCTCTTTAAAGTTTG
>JAUELA010169919.1:0-13100 GCA_031471845.1 Boltenia villosa | reverse complement strand
TTTTGTTTGTAAATTTATTAAAATTTGAAAATCTTTAGATGTTGGTCACGACACCAGAGAAATGGGATGTTGTGACACGGAAGGCTGTAGGCGACACCGCACTGGCCCAGCTTGTCAGACTAATCATAATAGACGAGGTCCACCTACTGCATGATGAACGTGGTCCAGTCCTGGAGACCTTGGTAGCTAGGACATTGAGACAGGTATATGAGAATTATTCTTCACAGGACACATTTTCATAGATTTTGAATACAAACCCCCAGAGATAGCTAGCATTTCAAGTACTCTCGGAAATGGACCAATATATTGTGATATATGTTAACACAGGTGGAAACACAGCAAAGTATGATCCGTATCATTGGTCTTTCTGCTACTCTGCCAAACTACATGGATGTTGCATCATTTCTCAGAGTGAATCCGTGAGTGTTTTTTAAATTTTGCTCTTTTCATCCTTAATCTCTTGAAGGATAAAATTTCAAGGGATTTTTTTGAGTCGTCAACTTTACTTTCACTTTTAAAATGTACAAAAGGTTGAAAAAAAGGGATTCTGTATTTGTGAAGAGAAATATTCTTTTTTTATGAATCTAATATGAACTAATATTGATACTTGTCCTGAAGGCCAAAAAGGGTTGAATGTGTCCATGATTCTCTCATGTTATTTTTACTCAATAAAAAAAAAAATTTATTATTTTAAATCCAATTCACTCCAATGCAACAGACACAGAGGGTTATTCTTCTTCGACGGTCGGTTCCGTCCCGTGCCTCTCGAGCAAACGTTTGTCGGTGTCAAGACACTCAGTCGAATGCAGCAAAGTCAGGACATGAACCAGATTTGCTACGACAAAGCTGAAGAGAATGTGCGGAACGGACACCAGGTATTTTTATTTTTATATTTTGCCAGAGAAAAGTCTTACCTACTGGATTATACACTACAAGGAAATTAATTCATATCTCAATATATTAAATATTTTAATTTTGAACATATGAATATGGTTCTTGAAAATTTATGATACCATACCATATACCATAGTGCATATAAATTTGTGGTATATTTGTGAGATGTGATGGCTGAAATGATTCAAATGCGTGTTTCATCTAGTAACTAACTACCTGGGTTTTTAGAGGCATATTACAGTAGCTTGGTTTGAAATGACGCCATAGTCAATGCTACTATCCTAAGTTCTACTAAGATGATGGAATATAATATATTAATTTTTTTCAAAAATCCCAGAGAAATCATATATTTAGTATTTTTGCTTGTAAGCCTGAGAATGATGTCTTTTGGTGACTTTTTGGAAGAAATGAGTTTAATGAAATACAATTACAGGTCTTAGTGTTTGTTCATGCCCGAAGGGCGACGGTGAAAACAGCTCAAGCTCTGTTGGAAATCGCAAGAAACAATGGCGAGACGGGACTATTTGATACCAGAGAAATGTCAGGATTTGGGCAAGCTGAAAAACATGTGATTTTGATTTATTCATATTTCATATTTAGTTAGAATCCAGTCTTTCAATCACATTTCATTAATAGAATTAAATTTCATTTTTATTTCCATGTTATTTACTATTAAGTGCTGTATAAACGAGCAATTAAGGAAAATAACACTCCGAAGCTGTTATTTTGTCTAGTGTATGCTAATTCGAGAGAAGTGAATGGCCAATATATAAAACATAGATGTGCTCTGCCTGGTCAAATATTTTCAAGAGATTTATAGCTCACCTAGCAAAACTTGTATTTGCGCTCTTTGGGAGGAGTGGGAAAAAGAGGAGGAGAAAATTGAGAAAATCAGGCAAAAATAACACACATTATTTTTGTTAAACAAACAAAGCTAACCAGTCCATTTATACTGGCCATTAGCTTTTCCCAATTAAATATCATTTATCATCTTGTAACATATCAAATATATGAAGAAACTTAGCTTTGAAATTATCAATTTCATATCTTTATTTATTACTAGTATCACTGTGGATTCAGAAGATAATATTTGATTCGTTTAACACTAAAAATATCATTTTTTGTCACCAGATGTCAAGTTCAAGAAATCGTGAACTTCGCGAACTCTTCGCTTCTGGATTCGCGATCCATCACGCCGGAATGCTCAGATCAGATCGGAATTTGGTTGAGAAATATTTCTCTCAGGTTTGTATATAAATGTGAATTGATGTCATCTGCTGTCCGGTCCTTGATTTTGGCCCAAAATATCTTTCAGACATCATATCCTCATGTATAGGCCCACCAAGGTATTAAAGCTAACTAACTTGATAAATGCATTCACAAAATTATTGTAAGAAAATTTTCGACTTATGAAAGACATTGTGGAAAAGTATCTCAAACTGAGAAGGAGCTAAACTGAAGTAAAGTGAAATTGTGACCCTAATTGGGAAAAGGAATGTTTAATTTGGGACTGTCAAAGACTATACTATATCAGATTGTGCTAAAAGCAATGAAATAAAATTTCTTTTATGTGGTCTTCATACTTTCATTCATCATTAGTTTGGACTGGAAGTAAATTTTATTTGGGTTTTAATTTTTTTAATATTACATTTCATAGGGTTTTATTCGAGTCCTATGCTGCACAGCAACATTGGCTTGGGGAGTCAACCTACCTGCACACGCTGTTATAATCAAAGGCACGGAGATATATGATGCAAAACAGGGAACTTTTGTTGATTTGGGAATACTTGATGTCATGCAGGTCTTTTTTTGCTTGAATTTATGTTCAATTTTATTGAATATTGTTCATGTTATGGTAAAAGTGATTAATCGGAGATTATGCAAAAATTACAGGTAAATGTGATAAATTACCTTCACAGAAATGTATCAAATTTAACTCAAATTAAAGTCTATTTTTTATTGTACTTAATGTATCGTATTTACCTTCGATTCATCGGAAAATCTTATCAGGTACATGGACGCATGATGCAACCATGCCAACTTGCGAGCATACTGAACTTGTATAGTGGAGGAAAGCCGTGGCCAAGGTCATGTGAAACCGCTCTGCACTGGCGAGGAGTTCAGTGTACCCAGTCACTTACTCACATCAAGGATCAGGGTGAACATTGAATATTAAAGTGAAGTGATCAAGCATGCGATGCAGTTGCTGTAGTACTCAAGAAATCTGTGCAGGTGCAGCCGGAATTTTAACCTTGAACCTCTCAGTGAGCATCGATGACTAGCCAACGGTTTTAACCGTTTGGCCACAGGACAGCCATCATTACGATTATGCACCTCCTCCATCATTACCTCCTTATTTTCATTGATTTTTAAAAATATGTTTTTTAACTTTTCTTTTTGTATTCAGATTTTCGGCCGTGCCGGACGACCACAATTCGACAAATCTGGGGAAGGGACTATCATAACTTTGTACAGTAAATTATCAAGATACCTCGCGCTACTCACAAGACAGAATCCCATCGAGAGTCAATTTGTTTCAAAGATAACGGACAACTTAAATGCTGAGGTTTTTGAAAAAATGAATATCTCGCTTAACATTAATATTTTCAAGTTGATGTCATATTGTATTTCTATTATATAACAAAAATATGGTTTCATTTACCTAGATCTGTCTCGGGACAGTAAATTCAGTAGAAGATGGAGTCAAATGGTTGTCCTATACTTATCTCTTCACAAGAATGAAGAAAAACCCACTGGTGTACGGGATATCATATGACAAAGTTGCTGTGAGTCATTTTTTAAGTCATTCCAATTCACTTAGAGGCAAATCCATCTTCACTAATACTTTGCGGCCATCCTATCGTTTAACAGCCTAAATCTCACTTTCTCTCTTACTATCCTTCAATGAGCACTGCGTATTTCACTCACGCTCTCACTACAGACCCAATCAACCATAACGATTTGCGTGATTCGAACAATTTGCACATTTTCAAAATTGATATGCTGAAATATATCTACTTTATTCTATGTTAGGGTTAAGGTTAGGTAATAGATATATATATTTTTTTTTCCTGATGACTTTTTACATAGTATTAATGTTCAGGTACTTGCTGGAGAAATAATATTCTTTTCATGTGATGACATTTCTGAATTTCATCTCCATGTAATATTACAAATTTATTTCTTGAAGGAAGATCCCATGTTGGAGAAATGGAGGGAAGGCCTGATCGCCACGGCTGGCCGCACACTCGCAAAGGCAAAGATGGCGAGATTTGACGAGAGGACAGGTTTGATGATGTGATATAATATATAATTATTGGATCTCACTATGACTTCTGTTGTCGATTTTCATACTTATTTCTCTTTTATGAAATTTTTAGGAAATTTCATGGGTCGTATAGACGGACTATTTGGCTTTGTTTGTTTAACAAAAATAATGTATATTATTTTTTGCTCAATTTTCTCATTTTTTTCCTCATCTTCCCACTCCTCCCAAATAGAGCAAATGGTAGCTTCGCTAAATGAGCGAAAAAATCTCTCGGAAAATAGTTGTTCGAGAGAGATGAAAATGGGCAAGGTCCCTTTCTTCAAATTTCTCATTTTAATTTGACAGTCGAGCAGAACACATCTACGTAGTATGTATTGGTCACTGAGATCTACATATTTGATTTCTCTTGATTTAAAATACAGTAGAAAAAATACGCAATTTTGAATCGCTACAGAGTTTTATTTGCTTGTTTATACAAGCCTCAACTGTTCCTATTGTAACTTTCTGCTTGATTTGGAATGTTAGGCTACTTTTTCTCTTTCTTTCGTGTGTTTTTATTAAACAACTTTTGTGATATGGAAATGAGAAAATTTGTGTCTTCAGTTCAATTTCAGCTCCGAAATTACAAAATATTTGGGTTTCATTCTGACCAATGTACCTCATTTTAGCTCAAGTGAAATTTGAATAATTTATTTATTTTTCAGGTTACTTCTTTCCCACCGACCTGGGACGAACCTCCTCCCACTTCTACATCAATCATAGCTCGATTGAAACATTCAACGAAATGCTGACTTCAACCATGGATTTGTCCAACATCTTTGTCATGATTTCCAAATGCAATGAGTTTGAACAAATCAAGGTAATTATGATAGATTTTCTTTTAGGAAAATATGATTTTTTCGATGATGAATTCTAGAAAGATTTTTTAAAATAATCCTTGATTAATAATGATAAGAATATAATACAGTACACTACAGATAATCCGGCAACCACAAGACCTTCGGACTACAGAATTTTCGAAATTGACGGATAATTGTGGTTTTTGTCCCCTGACTTTTTATATGCTGTATATCAGTGGTTCTCAAACATTTTTGCTTAACCGCTTCCCTCCCAACGGACATATGCGCGATAAAAATTTACCGGTCCTTGCTCTTGACATATGGATGCGTGAGACTGATCCCTTTCAATCTCCCCTTTCACAATTCACAAAAATGTGAGAAGTTGAGAAAAACAAACCTGAAAAGCCTTGCCGCTTGCGTGTATTTCAGCCTTTTTAGGCAAATAAATAAGAAGGAATGCCTGTTTGCTGTTGGAAGTGTGGGCATACAGCTGATTCTGGGTACAACGTCTTCAAAACATAAACGGTTCCTCATGAAAACAGTGACACGCTAACCCGAGAAATTTGAAACTGCATTCAAAATTTTGCCAGGAAACTGAAGGAACCGTAATATTGGTCGCCGGATTATCGGAAGTCGACTGTATATAAAATTCACATTTGTTCTTTTTCAAATGAATCATTTTTCTCTCGTAAAAAGCTTCGAGATGATGAGATGGAGGAATTGGATGATTTGATTGACTTGTGTCAAGTGGTACCAGGAGGGGGTTCTGAAAACACGTACGGGAAAGTCAACATCCTCTTGCAGACTTATATATCCCGCGGTTCAGTGCGAAGTTTCTCCCTCACATCGGATCTGATGTACATAGCGCAGGTTTGTTGAAATGTCATGAAAAGTATATTAAGAGCAAAAAAAATTTCCACATGATATAATATACTAGCTCAAGTGCCCTTGCCCAATGATATAGGGCCACTAATTTTGAATATGTGCATAGTTTCAATTTTGTCCTGGACGCAATTAAACATTTACCCTCCCCCTCCCCATCTGGACACCTAAATAGCAAAGTTCAACGTTCGTAGCAAAATTTAAAGATCTTTTAGAACCAATTTTACCCCTAAATAGTACAAGTTTTAGAAATTCACAAGTTCATTGTTTACTGTGCTCTATCTACTTACATTTTATAAGCTACCAGCGTGCCAAATTTCAACTTTGTAGCTTATGTGGAAGTATGAGAAAAAGTTACAACATACACAGATAAAATAAACCAGGAGTGGGCAAACTACGGCCCGCGAGGTCATCTTGTGCGGCCCGCGAACTCCCTCACAAGGTGATGTCAATTTTTGTGGTCCAGACATTTTCACACAGAAAAATGCATTTAACGAGAATAATATGAGTTTTCGCAGCCATGTTGCAAACACATTTGCATGTATGATAATTACGTTTTTGTGTGGAAATAACATTTTGCGGCCCACAGAGAAAAAAGTTTGCCCACCCCTTTGAAGAAACAAAGAATATCAATCCTCCTTTATATATATATATATTGTTTTCTAAAACAAACCAAATCATTTTAATTTAGAACGGTGGACGTATCACACGTGGACTTTTTGAAATCGCAATCAAAACTGGGCATCCGTTACTCACGCAGCGAATGTTGGAGTTATGCAAGTGTGTCGATCGACGCATGTGGCCCGACGACTCGCCACTGCAGCAATTTTCAAAGTTGAAGTTTGAAGTTTTGAGGAAATTACGGGAACAAAAGTTAACAATTGACAAACTTCGAGAGTTATCGGCATCTGATATTGGTTAGTGGCATCTCTATTATCTAGTAGACTACCCGTGACGCATTGGGTCAACCAGCTTCGAAAACGGCTTCGGTCAGCTATGGCACTGTTTAAGAAACCTGTTTTATTAGGTTTATATTGTGCCCGTTCCCGAGTGCAGTTTGGTGAAACGCAATTTTGTTTTCTTCCTCTGTGACGAAATAATGGTGAAACAATCGGTGGAAATATCGAGTTATTAGCAAAAACGACGCGAACGCAAATGTTGTTTTATTTCTCTGTGACGAAATAATGCGATTACTATATGGGGCTATCGTGCGTTGTTTTTGCTGTATTCAAAAACAGACAATCAATCAATCAATCAAGCTATTTTAGAGTTTTAATGTTATACTAGATCTATGTTTGCATGAGAAAAAAGGGAAAATGACCAAAACCAGTGACCAGTTGAATTATAGTTTTTTTGGACATTGTAATCTGCTGCAATACATTTTTACTAAATAATTCAGGGTGGTCCAACTTCTTTGACATTGCGGGCCACTTCAGCACTTAACTTACAAGCCGCGGGCCACAAATGAAAACTAAATTTTGTATCTTACTTTTATTTAATTTTTTTACATGAGTGGTGTCACTTTTCTAACCAATACTGCAATCATTAGTTTCAGGGCTTTGAATTTATTCATACTTAATGCTGGTCATATTATTGTCTGCTAATGGGATGTCTGTGTTCAATACTTTTTGTTACCTGTATCTCATAAAGGATTAATTTGTTGGTAGTGGAAGGTCTAAGACAGTGTCTAGTGTTTCATTTCCCATTTGAATTCTGGTTTCAAATTTTAAGATGTTCAAATCAGTTGCATTGGCTCTTGGTTTTATACCGCAGTATTGTTTTTGAAAATATCGTAGTAGCTCATTTTTTATTATGGAAAAAAATACAATAGATCAATGAATCCTTATGAGCGCTAACGGGCCAGTAGTTGGACCACCCTGGTCTAATTAAACTCGGATGTACATGGGATGGTGCATTGAATATTATTACTGGAAGATATATGTTACGTAATGCTTTTAAATAACACTGATGAAATTCAAATAATGTAAATTATTGCTAGCTAACTAACGATGGGTCACTTTTAATTACTGTAATTTTCCATTTATAATACACACCCTCGATTTGTGTCCAAAATATTAGAAAGAGATTTTGAACGTTGCACAGAAAATAACGGTAACTCTAATAAAATTCAAATAATGGAGATTATCTGTTGCTAACCAACATTGTGAACCATCTTGGACAGGTAATATGCTGCGCCACCCCAGAATCGGACCAGTGGTAAAATCGTGCGTCAGTCATTTGCCAGCACTCGAACTAGAGACAACAATCCAACCAATCACTAGATCAGTCCTCAGGATCCGTCTGACAATCAATCCAATTTTCAAATGGGACAGAAGAGTGAGTCATATCGATTATTAGTTTATATATTATCCATTTATTTATTCGATTGCCATCAACAGTGATTGTAATAAAATCATATGAACAGTATTCAGGTATATCAGTGGTACTCAACGGGGCCGCCCCCAGGGGGCATTCTAAAAATCCAATGGGACGCTGGCGCTTGTGCTTTTGGGGTCGCTGAGAAAAAATAACCAATCAATTCCAGATACCCGATTGTTTGAAATTTCAGTACTATATATTGCTTTGTAATACTCGTGTCAGCGTAAATAGGCTTCTCTGCATCTGTGCCCAAACGGAAATAATATTTTGCACGAGTCTTTATTGCACGATATAATGCAAAATTTGATTTAATTTCTGCTATTTCTATATTCCATTCAATATTTAAAAATATGTTTTCATCCGATCTACTACATTCGAACGGAACATTGTCACATTTTATGTTAAATTGCAAAAATTATCAAAATAAAAAGATGCATTTCGAAAATTTGACCAAGAAGTGTGTTTTATGGAAAAGCATCGATAAAATGATATGATACGATTTAAAGTTAAATATGATTGCTGTTTGGGTGGACAGTTATGAATTGATTCTTTCATATCCCATTTGTCATCAGGTCCACGGCACCGGTGGGGAACCATGGTGGATATGGGTCGAGGACCCGGACACCAACTTAATGTATCACAGTGAATATTTCATCCTTCATATGAAACATGTAAGTACGATTTTATGATTACTTGATACTTACCATAAAAGCATTTTTTTCTCGATAAATACGAGAATTGAATTTGTGATGAAAAAAATAATAATAATAATGAAATGAAAAAATAAAATAAAATAAAAGCATTTTTTTTCTCGATAATTATGAGAATTGAATTTGTGATAACAAAATTTTTAAAAATGAAAAAAAAAATACTTGCCATAAAAGCATTTTTTTCTCAATAAATACGAAAATTGAATGTGTGATAAAAAAAATATGTATATGTAATAAAAATAAAATGAAATAAAATTAAAAAAAATACATGTCATAAAGGCATTTTTTTCTCGATAAGTATGAGAATTGAATTTATGATAAAATATTAATATAAAAAATATATATGTAAAAAAATCTTCCTCCTATCGTTGTTTATATATTTCCTCTCATTTTTATTTAGTTAATAGAATTCTAAATCATTAAATTGTCAATATTTTAATATCTTCCTTATTTCCTTGTATCTGACTTTTTCAACTGTGAACAAAGGTGGAAAGTGGAGAGCCTCAGCAACTGGTATTCACAATACCAATAGTTGAACCGGTCCCATCCCAGTACATGGTCCGCGCCGAATCGGACAGGTGGCTTGGGGCGTCGGCAGTGTGTCCAATATCCTTTCAGCATCTCATATTACCCGACAGGCATCCACCGCACACAGGTAAAAAATTTTTTATCTAAAAATTAATTTATTTCTATTTAAAGTTGGACCAATATAACACAGGATTTAATATTCTTTGTAGTTATAAATTTTTCAAAATAAATTTGAATTTACCTCATTTCAGAACTACTGGACCTAGAACCTCTACCTACAACTGCTCTGAAGGAAGAATATCGAGCTTTGTATAACTTCACACATTTCAATCCGATTCAGACCCAGATTTTCCATTGTCTGTATCATAATGACTGCAATGCACTTATAGGTAATTACGAGATACTTTTGTTGGAAAAGTTTTTAAAAAAGGTGTACTTCCGAAACATTTAGAACAGGGTGGTCCATCTTCTTTGACATTGCTGGCCACTTCAGCACAAAACATACAAGGTGCGTGCCACAAATAAAACTAAAATTATATCTTCTTCACTTTTTCAACCAATACTGTCATCACTCTTGCAATCATTAGTTTCAGAGGCTTTGAATTTATTCATACATAATGCTGGTCATATTCTTGTCTGCTAATGGGATGTCTGGGGTCGATTTTTTGTACTAGAGTCTCTTCTATGTTGGTAGTGGCAAGCCCGAAAACAAGGCTCTTGTTCTCATACTGTAGTACTATTTAAAAAATATCAGTAGCTCATTTATTTTTTCTAGAAAATAAAGCAATATATGTCATTATGAGCGCTAACGGGCCATTAAAATATCACGACGGGCCCGTAGTTGGACCACCCAGATCTAGAAAGTTTAAATTCGGCTGGAGTTTTACCAATATAATCACAGGCAATAAGAATGTCATGAAACTCCAATATTTTGCACTTTAGCAGTACAAAATGACACTCAAATATTTTATTTCCATAATCCCTAGAAAATGTAAAGGCAGGTTCATGGAGACCCATGCTCATAAATAACTTAAAATGAAACAATATTTTTGAAAATATCAAATAATTAACATGAATTTCTTCATCTTTTCTCGTTTGAGAATTCTCGTTCTTGAAAATAAATGATATAATTGTGAGATCATAATGGATCGCAATATTACCCACACAGGTGCGCCTACCGGCTCGGGGAAAACAGTCGCAGCAGAATTAGCAATCTTACGCATGTTCAACACCCAACCGAAGGCGAAGGCAGTCTACATCGCACCGATGAAAGCCCTCGTACGTGAAAGAATGTCAGATTGGAAACGGAGGTTCGGAAGGATTTTGGGGAAGACGTAAGTCTCGATAAATCTATATTTGTAAAACGCAGGACTGCAGTTCAAGTATAATATCAGACATAGTCTTATAACATCTAGCTTCTTCAGACGAAGCATAATAGATATCTGCAAAATGAAACACATGAATTGGTTATATATTTCCAAGTATCTAAGAGGGAAAAAAATATGTATGTCCGGTAGTTACGAGCTGGCGTGATATTAAAGTCAATGTCTAGCCGAAGTTCATATCCCAACAGTTATCTCTGCGGGTCCAGTGTAGCAACCATTTATCCTTTCTCTATGCACCCTTTTAATTGTGGATCCGTTTGCATCGTGAGCTGCGGGGATGTTCGAACAAAAATTATAAAATTAGTCTTGTTCATACACAATTAAAAGTTTTTTCGTCATCGAGTCCGGAGTTGACGGGATCCGTATTTGAATGCACTTGAAACGCGTCATATGCAGAATTACTTTTTTTGTCAAGTTGTTTGAGTTTCCAAATTTTCCTTGATCTGTTGCTAGCTGTCGTGTGTTTCTCCTTGCTGTCAATTCTATTTTTAACGCTTCCCACTGTACATTAGCCTCATGGCATGGCATGGCATGGATGTGTTAATTCTTGTTATCTTGATATTGATCTCAAATGTCACAATCTTCTGAAATATTTACATCTTTTTTTTTGAATGAAGAAAATATTTTATTGCATTGTAGCATCGTAGAACTGACTGGTGACGTGGCACCTGACATGCGTGCCGTGGCACGGGCCGACGTCATCGTGACTACCCCTGAGAAATGGGACGGGATATCGCGAAGCTGGCAGACGAGGAATTACGTGAAAAGCGTGTCGCTGCTTGTGATAGATGAAATCCACTTACTAGGTAAATTTTGCAAATATTGCAAAAGTCTGTAGATTAACACACAGTTGACTACTTCAGTTTTCCAGCAAGGAACGGTAAACTTTTTTTCACGCATATATACTGTATGTCAAGAGCAGGGAAACGGTTGAGAACCACTGATATACAGCATATAAAAAGTCGGGACAAGATTGACCTCAGTAATCCTGAAATTTCGAAAATGCAGTCCTAAGTGGTTGCTGGATTAATGGTAGTCTACTGTATATGGTTTTTAGTTGCATACTTTTAATTCTCATGAAATTTGGATTGTACATAGTATTTTTTTTCTTCAGGGAATATATCTGTTTATTGAACATCATTATATATTCATATAGTATTGGTCAATCTTCCCTTCAAAAATGACTTTTTGCTTTTGACATTGAAATTAATGATGAATTGAATATATGTTACACGCAATGCATACTAGCCGGTGTTTCAATCAATACATATTCTTCAACAGGTGAGAGCCGGGGTCCCGTCTTAGAAGTGATTGTGTCTCGGACCAATTTCATTTCATCCCATACGGACCGGCTAGTCCGGGTGGTTGGACTCTCCACTGCCTTGGCCAATGCCAGGGATCTCGCAGATTGGCTTGGCATCAAGCAGGTAAATTTTATTATTCTATAAAAAATTTTACAATATAGATTATTGTGGAAAAAAGTCAGATTTTATATATATATCAAGTTGATTGGCTTATCCATGTAATTTTAGCAGAGGAAAGAATAAAAACAATTTATTTTCATTCAAAAATTCAAGATACTTCTTGAAAAAGGAAGATGATACTAAAAAATATATTCTTTCAGTTTTTGTTACTTGAGCAGTAACTGTTTTTGACAATCAAGCAATTCCATATCAATCTAATCTGTATTTTATATATATTGAAGATTTTTATTTTTTATTAATAAGTTTTCTTATTCACCAGCTTGGCTTATTCAATTTTCGTCCGTCAGTACGTCCCGTACCGATGGAAGTCCACATAAATGGATTCGCTGGCAAGCACTACTGCCCTCGTATGGCTTCGATGAACAAACCGTGCTTTCAGGGTAAGTGCTATCCAAGTCTATGTAATAAAAGAATAAAAATCAAATATTGAAATAAATAATGAGAAAAAAAAACTTATGCCTAACTTATAAGACGCTCACGGCATTCATTACATAGGGAAGAGCAATTCGGTTACAATAGGCAAAGTTTGATTAAAATATATCTTCCAATGATTATTAATAGGGATGGGCGTTTTCGAATCAGAAAAGATTCGATTCGAATACGAATCTTTTTTGTCGAATCGGATCGACTCCGAATCGAATCAGGCTTTCTAACAAAATGGAGAGATTTCACTTTATCAGCCACAATATGGGAAGATTAGGTTTTATTAAGTTTTAAGAAATGAAAAAATA
>JAUELA010169808.1:0-13101 GCA_031471845.1 Boltenia villosa | reverse complement strand
GCCTGGTTGTCACTACATTGCATCTTGCAATGTCATAAACCCTTCAGTTGATTTTAGTGACATGCCATATTTTTCTATACTGACTGCTGTTTTCCGAATTTTCTCAAAATGATGAAAAATAAAAATCTATCATAAAAATATCTATCATCTAGGCCTATCTAAGTGCTGTCTGTCCTCTTTATTAACATAGGCTAGTTGATTATTCATGACCGTCTTTTCAGAAGAATTGTTGTTATTATAATAAATAGGTAAATTTCAAAGTAATGACGGAACAGCACTTCTCAGTTGGGATATAGAGAATACTTTTAAAAAAATTTATTTCATGGGATGTAACTAGCGAGCAAGTGTACAATGAGAAAAGACCATTCTTCTGGAAGATCACCAATATTTATATATTGATTAGGAAATTTTAATAGACACTGAATAGAAAATTCCTTAATAATAATCCGAGTTGTCATAAAAATTTGGCTTTATTCATTTCAACAAAAACAAATTATGGTGATGCTCAACATGTGATCCCTCGTCCTCTTAAGCATAACAACGGTACGCCAACTATCTGATGATATTGGAACCAAGAAAATGAAAATGAATTGTAAAATTGCAAAATATGTGTTGAATTGGAGTGATTAAATGACGTTTTTTACAAGTGGGGAGCAGCGTCTATAGCAACGAGCGTTCGACGGACTCACATGTGGATATTTACCCAAATTATTAACTTAAATGACTCTGTTACTCATCAAGGGTGTCTTTAAATAAATTTCCACTTATTGAAGGACAAGGAACAAGTTTTTAAATTTGCTTCTTTTTCTTTTGAATGTATCAGATAATCATGGATAGTACAATATGGGAAGGAATGCAGAAGCAACAGCTGGATGGTGGCTTGCTACTGACATCTTGTGGTGCTGAATTGCAAGAACTAATGCGACAAATTGACATCATGGTCCGACACAAGAAAATGGAATGGGAGTCGCAGCTTATCGGAGTCCAGGTTTGCCAGATCTTCATCGATGATAAACTTTGTTGGGGTCATATTAAAATAAACCCTCACCTTTCTAAAAGACTAAGAAACAATATTCTTATTTGAATTTAAAATTAAGCTTACTCAGTGATCTTTTTGTGAAGTGACTTTCCTCTTGCTCATAGCAATAAGCACTCAAGCATGAAATTAAATTGAAAAGAGTCATCAGATAGGTGCTAAAATAATATTCTCTAACCGTAACCCTATTCCCTAATCGAGAAGCCCTCATCCGTGATATGATGTAGGAGTTGTGATCGCACCGTGTCTAGCAACCACCTACTATAGTGGAATTCTATCACTTTCAAATATATGAGCGACTTTTTTAAATTACAGTATTTAATAAATATACCAGCACTTTATAAATGTACAGTATAGAAAATTTCTAACAAATATTACTGATCAATAAATTTTGTGAAAATAAATTTATTTATGTTTAAATTAAAATCAAATCGAATTTTCAGGATAAACTCGAAGTGAGAGAGCAAGAGCTACTTCACAACAAATCAGTCTTGAATCAGAAGCATCAAGAAGTCGGTTTGTTGAAGCATAAGTTAGAAGGCTACGAAGGAAATCAACGTGGTCTCGTGAAGCAATATGAAGCTCAACTCAGCCATCTTAAAAATGAATTGAATAATCTGAAATCAACTTATTCAAAGATGCAAAAGCATTATGTTAAGCAAGGTATGTAGCATGTAGTTTATAGACAGTCAATTAATAAATTTTGTGAAATAAATTTTTTTTGTCATCTGAAGAAAAAAAATTTAATTCCAAAATTATCTTCATTTTGTTAGGTGCAATATATGACACCTTTATGTTTTTCCACATTTTTTGCCCTAAATTCAATCTGTCAAGTCTTTCTGCATTGAATTATGTTCCAATATCTCAGATTTTGCATTTATTTATTTAAGGATATTGTGATATACAGGTATTGTGACACTTATCACTTTTGTTTATTATCCTCATAATTCCATTTAATATTGATTCTCTTATTCAGCTTTTTCTATTTTGCTATAAAAGATATTAATTGCAATTTAATTTTTCACCCATGTAACCATTACCTTTGGTCGAATGTCCATTGACAATGTCTGACATTAGATATCTCATGAGTTCCTTATTATAATCTGTCAAATACCCTGATATATTGAACATTGTAGAAATCGACATAGTTATACTATTGTTGCAATTTGTAGAACATAATGTTCATAATTCAGGCAAAGTTAGTGAGAGGGAGCAAGCTTTACAGAGAGAAGTAGAACAACTAAGGATGGAACTGGACGAAAAAGTTGAAAATGAGACGGAAACCGTGAAAGAACGAAGTAATTGGGAAGTGAAAAGGAGGGCGTTACAACATCAAATCCAGTGTTTGGAAAGTCAAAGAAAATCTTTTGCGGAAAAGAGTGAACGTATCCAACAACAGGTAAGATTTCATTTCTGATTTTTATTTTCCTAAACAGTGGTTCCCAAACTTTTTCTGAGACCACTTGGAGGTTTCGTACTGTCGCCGCGTACCACCTGGTTCCTGATACCTGGCTTCAGAGATCAATTTATTCACTAAGAACACACAAATAAACACAACTCAATTTAATGTGAGGGCTGCACCTGTTTCTTCTCCACATGAGGCAGTAAACATTTTTGTAGAGAATAATTTAACATTTTTTGCATCACCCTGAAAGTGCTCGCGTACCATCTGGAAGGCTCTTGCGTACCCCTAGTGGTACGTGTACCACAGGTTGGAAACAACTGTTCTATAGGATACTTTCCAATCATTTTGCCATTAGCCACATGGGAGAGTGGATTTAGGGAACATAATTCACCATGTTATCATATTCATATTGAATTCTGTTCATGCGATAGTAATCAACCTGGGGGTTACATATGGTTGAAAACCACTGTGCTAATGTCTCTAAAATACTGAGGTGGAACTTCACTGTGAGAGAGCCTGCGTATCATAATTCCATTCATCTGTGAACCTTCATATGAAATGCATAGTTGAAAAGTCATGTCCCAGTAAAATTCCTTAAGAGATTGTCCCAGAGGCTTGAGAGGGGCAATTGTCCAAAGGGTGGTCCTAACATCTAAAGGTCAACGCAGTCACTGATTTTTTTACTATTGATCCGGTTATGTTCTTAATTTCAATGAATGTCCGATGCGGCTCGTAATTTAAGACTCCGAATGCTGTTTCACCCCTGTAAATTAATATCATCTTCTTCAAAATAGGATGTAAAGGCTCGTACTTTTTCCCGATCCGGCTCCGGATCCTGTTAAAGTTTTTTGATTGACTCAGAATCCACTCCTGATCCTGTTCAAATATACCGAATCCGGCCGGTTTTCACTTCAGTAACCGGAGTCATGTCGACCTCTACTGATCTCATCTTTTTCACCTTGCTACTTATAGCCACACATCCCTCTGGTTGTCAAAATATACAACAGCATGATAGCAAGATATCAACATTGCCCACTCTTGTAATTTCTTGAAGTAATTGCTATTTAACTCTATAAAGAGATGGTAGAGGTATAAAGTTGAAAACTGTTCTATTATCGTATTTTAAATTAATTCCACCATTTTGCTTCATTCTGGTATTCAATTACTAAGCAAGACTAGAAAGAAGTTAATTTATAGGAAATAAATTTATAGTTTTTTACATGGTCGAAATTAATATGCCCTCGCACCCATACGATAATAACAACTTTTTTTAGGATAAAGAGGATGGATTTTTTAATATGTCAGCAAAAATAAAACATGGAAAGATGAGGGGCTTCTTGGACTTTATATGCCACTTTGTATGAAGCCATAACCAGTGGTTTGTCAGCAGATACAAAACCTAATTTTGGGAGGGGTGCTCGACAATCAAAGCGGGCTCTTAGTTTTCAACGATTCAACATCATGGCCTGTAACATCGGCTCCAAGTGTTTTGCATCTTAGATGGCCTTTTATTTGCGTTGGAAAACACATTATCACAAAGCATGCACCGGGTTTTTGCAAGTCCTCATTTATTCCCGTGCAAGTGAAACCAAAACGCACATTTTGATTAAATCTGAGAAAAAATATATATATAAGCATAACAGCTGATTGTAAGAATAAGTATTGTAATAATATTAAATATATAATACAAAAAAGAAATGTTAACTCTCTCGCTCCCCTTAAATGCTCTCTTGCACCCCCAGAGGGTGTGTGCACCCCTGGTTGGGAACCCCTGTCCTAGACATTAGCACATATGAAAGGATGGTCTGACAATTTTTTCCCAAATATCTTTTCTAATATAATAACAAGGGTTGAATTTTAAATTAATTGCACCGTTTTCCTTCATTCAGGTATTTAATTACCAAGCAAGGCTGAAACGAAGTAATCAGATGATCGAGGAAGTTGAATCCACGAGTCAATCTCTGGTGAAGAAGTTAGAAGCAGAATTACTGAACGACAAAGAATTAATAACAACGCAAGAGAACTTGATTAAAGAATTGCAAATTAAAACAAGGGAGCTCGATGACTTGAGAAAGACAACAGTGAGAGAGAAATATGATTTACAGGTTTGAATGAACTTTCACATTTTTTTGTTCTGGTGTGATTTCGGTCCTACTTTCTATTTTTTATTTATCTCCTTCTTCCTTTACTTTCTTTATGAATTAAATATAACATCATGTCTTAAGGGTAAAATGGGGATTAAGTGATTGATATGGACCCCCAGGGGCAGATGGATCTATTCATGGGGTTAGATTGGCTACAAAATTCAGGGATTGAAAAGTTCCAACTTTAAAAGTGATGTTATCATAGTTAAATAAAGGTGGACAAGGTAAGTTTATATATTTCAAATAATAACATGGAAAGCCAAGAACTAATGAGGGAATGTGTGTATGTATCAGGGCACAAAGTAACAGCGAGTCATCAGTCAAATGACCGACAATTTGAAGGCTTTGACAGTCAAAATGAACGGCTATAAAATGGCAGGAATATTTGTGTTTTCAATGCGATATTAAACAGAACATAAAATAACTCAATTGTAAAAGTTCGTTTTTCATACGATGAATGTGAAAGTTCGTTTTTTGAACAATGAACGTCCTCAATTTACTTCTTGTAACAAGCGGCAATATAAAGGAAAATAGCATTCTCTCTCTGCACGATAGTTCTAGCACTTACTCGTCTTCGTAATTAATGCAGTGTTTTTATTAAGGCAAATAATTTGACAGGTCAAACAACAGTTTTGACAGGCTTCAAGCCTGGTCAAAGCCTGTCAAAATGACAGTTCCCCCAAAATTTCTCCATTGTGCCCTGTGTATGTGTGAGTAATTGGGGATCCTTTCCAATCATCCGCCTAATTTAATATACAATACTTCTTTATACGAAGAAAAGATATAATAGATTTACTGATAAAAAATTACACTATATTTTTGAGAGAAGGTCATTTAAAAACTATATTGAGCAATCTTATTAGAAAGATTTAGTGTATTTTACTCAACTCCAAATCCAACTCAAAATATCGTACTCCGATTACTCAGTCCTGTCATGTCTGCTTTGGTATTAAATATACAAGGTAATTTGCCTAACTTTGGCACACAAGTATTATTATATTGCTCTGTGCTGAAATATCGAGGCTATTACGCACAAAAAAAATACCAATGAGGTGTCGAAGTTAGGCGAATTACCCCACACCCGAAATAAACTAACTTATCTCTCTGTCATCATTAGTTATTATCCTTCATCATCAAAGTTATTATGCCCACAGGGTGTTGAAGTTCGGCACATTTCCCTACACCAAAAATAAACTCACTTATGTCATCTTTCCCTCATCTAAGTATCAATTGCCGCCAGAGCCCAAGGAAAGCTAGGGAATAAGGATTGACGAGCTAAAATAAACAATCTCTACTTTTTTCAGGAGGAGCTCGACAAAGCAACATGTCAGTATCGAGTTTTAGAAGATGAAGGGAGAGAACTCCATTCTGCACTAGATGCGAGAGAATCAGCCATGCGTGAATCGGAAATAGAGCTTGCCGAATTGAAAAATCGAATCTCCGACCTCGAAAACATGTTGCGTACGAAACAGCGATTGATAGAATCCCTTCAGACCAGATCTCCGTTGAAAAGTCGTGAAGATGAACTTCAGAGAAACATTGCTCATTTAGAATCATTGGTTACAACGTACAGAGGCGCAGAATTGAGTTTGAGAGAGGAAAACAGGAATATACAGAAAGAAGTGGAAAATTCGCGGCAGGAAATCAAAGATTTGACTGATGCTGTCAGGAACACAGAAGTTGCTAAGGTTTGTATATTGAGTATATCTAAGTTTGGGAATTTTTAAACCTGAAAAACCTTTATGTCGGCTGTCCTGTGGCCGAACGGGTAAAGCCGTCGGCTGGTCATCTATGCTCACCTAGAGGTTCTGGGTTCGAATCTCGGCTTGAATCCCGCTTGTTGATCACCTTACTTCACTATATGCCGTGTTCACCCTTGAGCCTTGACGTGAGTAAGTGAGCTGAACTCCTCGCGGTACAGAGCGGTTTCACGTGACCTTGGTCACGGCTTTCCTCTGCTATCTAAGTTCAGAATTATCGCATCATGCGTCCATGTATAAACCCGCTACGGCTTTCCGGTGAATCCGAGGATAAATATGATACATCAATCAAAAATGTCTATCTTAATTCCTTTGTTGGATGTAATGACCATCTCAAACCAGTTGGGGGCGGGTGAGGCATTATATGTTCCGTTGTTTGATTCTGTGTTCAGTTATAGCGAAGTGTTATATCTACTCGAGCATGTCTATATTTTCTGAAAGTTAAGAAATGGTTGTAGAAATATATGGGACAAGGTGTTTGACCGCCGAGACATTCGACATCAAGTCGACCCAGGCAATAGCAGTAGGCCTAGTTCGATTTTTTTTATCGAATCTGAATCGAATCCTGTTCCTAATAGAAACTTTTTAAATAACTGCAATTATTTTTATGTTCATCTAAAATTCATTCATCTCTTTGGTATGAGCTATAGACGAGATTTGACTCATGTGGCGGTCAGTGTGAAATTATAACATAATCAGTTAAATAGTGTTTATACCTCAATATTCATTGCTGACCCAGATGCTTACTCTCATTTTCGGAGGAAGATGGTATATTTGAGCTCAATTTTCCAAAATTTAATAAAGGCTGTATAAACGAGCAAATAAGACAAACAACACTCCGGACCATGGTATTTGTGCTTTGATTTGAGAGTAATGGATGCTACATCCGAGAGTTACCATATTCTGCTCAAACTGAAATGATTTTGTTTATAAAAAAAGCGAGCTTGCCCTTTTTTCATCTCTGTCGAACGAATAATTTTGAGAGATTTTTCACTCCCCTAACGAAAATACTCATTCATTCATACTCATGCATTCTCTTTCCGAGAAGTGGGAGATGAGGAAAAGAGGAGGAAAAAATTGTGAAAATCAAGCACTTATTTTTGTTGAACAAACAAACCCAAATAGTCGCAAATAGTCTATTTGGGACTTAATGGATGTAGGTATGGCATATTATTGTGTATTCATTTGAGGAAAAAAATTTCAAATCGAAAAATAGGCTACATCACGAAAAACCAGGATTCAAAGTCAGCCCATTTTTACAGACTCCCCTAGTGATAAATTGACTTCCAACTCGAAGACTATACAGCCCTGTCCATTCTGTATTTCAACAGGTGAATAATCTGAATGTAGAAATCCGACGGCTCAGGAACAAAGTGGAAGAAATGGAAACTTCACATTCAACCAAACTATGTGGAATGAAAGCAGAAGTCACTAACATTGCTTCTCATCTGCATAATCGTGATGTGAACATCGCTCAACTGGGACAAACCTGCGTAGACATGGAACAGCAATTACGAGATGAATGTCAAAGACGGGACAGGCTTGCTGCAGAGTTACAAATAACTGCAGGGCAGCTTGAGCTACTGCGGACTCAGCAAGGCTACGTATCCCAGTTAACACACGAGAAAAAGGCGACTGACCAGTCTCTAGTGGAGGCTGAGAATGGGTTGACCTCTTTGAAGCAGAATTATGAGAAAGCTGTTGGAAAACTGGAGCGGGAGAACCAGAAGCTACATGAGCAGGTGAACATTTGAAATTTTTCCCCCATTCAAAATAGAACTACATAAATTATTTCTTGCCGGATGCAAGTATATTGGTTGGCTCCATTTATTTGTATGTTCCAGGGGATCTTGCTGGAACAATAACTCTCTTAAACCTTTACTTATCCCCTCCAAAGTTTCAACTCATATACTGGTTGCTTCTTCTGTCTTTCTTTTTTGGCATGCTCACGTCACTATACAGTGACATCATGTAACAGTTTATACTTTTCACCATATCGCTAATAGCATCGAAATCAAAGCATTCTTGTTATTTATTTTATGAAAATTGAGTCTTTCGACTCCTACCATGTTTGCCAATTTCAAATGAATGACATATAAATGTGAATTAGGTTACTGTATTGGTTTTAATATAATCGTCAAGTTTAATAAAAATGATGAAAAATGGTTCAGCTCAGGCCACAACCTGAATTGATCCTGAAATAGCTCTATCTCCACCAGGATGCATTGAGAATAAAACCTTTTTTCACAAGTGTCTTGTTCAACTTAGTCAAAAATTATTAAAAAAAAAAACACTGCGTTGTACAACTGTCAGATATTGAGCCTTCCCGCCCCCACCATGTTTACCAATTTCGATCAGGTGTCATATAAATGGGTAATTAGGCCAATGAATACCGTAAAATTTGATGATTCTGGTTTCTGATATCGCTCAACATGCGGCCTATCCTTTTAAAATGGCTGATTTGATTCTTTGATTGGTTTTAACTATCATCAAGTTTTAAAAAAATGATAAAAACGATTCAGCTCAGGCTACAATCTGCATTGATCCTAAAATAGTTCCATCTCCAGTAGCCTGGAAATAGAAAGTAAGGTTTTCAGTAAAGATGAATTTATTATAATAAAATTATCCTTTATTAGATTTATTTATTTATTATAGCTCTTGTTTTGACTGTGTAGAGTCACAGTCAGGAATATTTAACTGTGCGGGGTCACATTCATAGTTGGCAAAATTGTGTTACGTCAAATTCAAAATATTACCTCATCGATCTCACATCCTTGGTTTTAATTTATCAGAGAATGTTTGGGCATTTCCAATCTCTATTTCTGTGACCACTTGGTGATGAAGTGCGGCATCAATACCCAACTATTCCTAACTTGCCGGGTTGTCCTGGTATTGCAGCACCACCAAGCACAGCCACAAAAAATGTTTTATTTTTGTAGGTTTCTGGTCTAAAGGACAAAATGCTTGTCAAGGAGCAAGTCAACCAAGTGAGCTACACATCAGCACTAAACCACACAAGGAATGTAATCAGCGACATCAGGAACCAAGACAATCAGAACATTGACTCGATCTGTCAGGAGTATGAAAAGAAGATTCAAGAATTAAATGAAAGATTGAAGGAAAAAGCAGAAAAGAAAGAACAAGCTAAGAAACCTGAATCCAGGAAAGATCAGGATAAACTGGTTGGTGAAAAAAATGTTAGTCTATTGTAGCAAAGCACAAATGACCTTTATTTTCATGTTAGGTTGAATAGAATCAGACGCATTGACTGTCTGCTGTTAAGACGGATCTATATAAATTATCTTTTAAATTTCCTTATTAGAGGCACTACGCACCATGTTGCATTCTGTGTCTGCGCTTTATTCAATTTTCAAACAATTTATTGCCGGCTGATGATGAAGGATCCGACTTCATTACGTTTGAATTATACAACAAAAATTGATTTCAACTTTAATTTAAACATTTTATCTTCATCCTCAATCTCCTTCATAACAAGGCTTGGTAATGCTTGAGCCATCGCCATAACAAGGCTTGAGTTGTTGGTGGAAATTCTGGACTTTAAAAATATGTGACTTTTTTCAGGAGTATATACTTTAAAACAGTCCTTCTCAACTCGCGGCCAACTTTTACTGAAAAAATTTTTGGAGGCCCCCTATAACAGTGTTTCTCAACCTTTTTCAACTCGCAGCCCACCTTTACTGACATTTTTTTGGAGGCCCAATATAAGATAAATGAAAAAAAAATCTAATATATTAGTGAGAAATAAATAAATATTACCAACACATTCACTTCACTGCTAACATGCTACTCAATAATACACTATAAAAGTATTCGCTTTTTGTACTCTAACATTTTGGTCTGTTTCGCGTCCCACCCGAATTAGCCTCGCAGCCCACCGCTACTTTAAAAGATTGTCTTGCTTAATTTGGAAATATACCTTTTTGATTCTCTTTGTTCAAGGTTCCCAGCATTGATGTTAGAAGCACAATGTCAGGCAATTCAACTGTGAAAGGTCCAGCATCTATGACATCATCAAAATCAATGACATCATTAAAAACTAGCAGCAATGAAGCAGTGGTGAAGGAATTCTTGGAAGACGTTGGGTCATTGAGGTCACGAACTCCGACCCCTACAAGGCAGTTTTTGAAATCTATCGGAATCGAGCCATCTACAACTGCTACCTCTGTCAGTGCTTCAATGTTCTCCGTAGATCTAGATGCAAGTCTCGATGAGCGGGAACTGAATGCAATTCTCGGTCTTCCAGAGGATAACAATAATAATAAAGGACAGAAAGGAGAAAAGGATGGTGTGCAGGTACTTATTGGAATAATCTTATGTATTATTGGTCTATATTGTTTATATGCTCACTGAGAGGTTCAGGGTTCGAATCCTGGCTACACTTACACAGATTCATTCAGTACTTCAGCATCTGCGCTGTACACTGTATGATGTGAGTAAGTGACTGGGGACGCTGTACTCCTTGCCACTGCAGGGCGGTTTCATGTGACCTTGGTCACACTCACAGCTTTCCTCCACCATACAAGTTCAGCATGATCTAAGGCCGACAAAAGAAATACCGCATTTGAAGATAAAAAATTCACAAAAACCTTTCACATTGTCGCTGTTGGTATCAATTTAACGGTTAAGGTGCAAAATTGGACAAAAATTTTCACATATACCTTATACACTTTTAATATAGTATATACTCCCCCCTCTTCGTCGCACGCCATGATATGCCATCTCGCACCCCCTGGGGTTAGGGCATCCCAGGTTGAAAACCCCTGTACAACTATGCATCTCACAGTTGATATTTATTTTTACCCAACTAATGAAGAAAATACTTTTCATTGATGAGTTCCATCAGGACATTTAAATATTTTCCTAAATTTTCTTCAGGAATTCTTGAAAGATGAAGAAATTCGTTCCAAAGAACTGGAATCAAGGATTGATCGCCATATTGAAAATATGAAGGAAGCGATGGCAGAAACTGTAAACAAGTACTTTGCTCCGTCGTAATCTGAATATCGCAACATGAAAATGTTCCTGAACTGCACCACTGTATTTCTTGGTTATTTATTCTATTGTTGTTCCATCAAATTCATACATTTCCTCACATTACATTTAAAGATGTTGACAATGACTGAAGAAGGACATTCACCATGTTTATGTGATTAGAAAGACTATTTCTTCAGGGTCCATCGAGGCTCCAACTCACCCTTTAAAAAATTCCATTTTTGATGATATAAATCCAGGCTGCAGAAGAGTATTTGTGTGAATTTTTCGAGTTCATCTGTATTTTTAGCTAGCGCCGTCACATATGCATGCATTCTTCCTGTTGCTAGATTCAATATATTCATTGTTTTTTCTTTTAAGCAGACAATATGACAAACGTTCAAAACAATTACTAACAAATATTTTTTGTTGCTGCTGAACTTGTAGTAAGATATATTTTTGTATTCATCATAGATTTAAGTTATGATACATTCACACAAACTTGACCTGATCGGTGTTTATTTTCACGGCAGAGGTGGCTCAAATTACACAATTTTGAAGCTTTTATGATCGGGGAAAATGTCTCTTTACCATGCATTGGAGAAGGGACGTGTAGCAATAGAGCATATTTTTTCGGACCTCAATAGATGGAATTTTTATTTTTTGTCATTAAAGATGAGAACTTTGAAAACAGCGGTCATTAGACTGAATGGTTTATAACAGGGGTGGCCAACTTGTCACTGATTGCGATCGACTTTGAAATTTCTTAAAACTTGCGATCAACTTCAATTAAAATCACCGCACTAACCGAGAAGAAAAAATTGAAGAACATATATGTGTGTGAACGGTCTTGACTCTGAACTAATTAATGTACATTTCCTTTCGCTGGAATCGACCTCTCTACGGTACAATATTTTCAGTTAAGTCCATCGGCGCAAAGAGTTGTACTTGTAAAGAATTGTGATCGATCAGAAAACCTTCAGCGATCGACCAGTCGATCGCGATCGACTTGTTGGGCACCCCTGGTTTATAACATTGCTAGATGCAATGCTATAACAACCATATTAATAATTGAAAATGCGAAATATTAAAATGGGGGGGGTAGGAAAAAATATATACACATACGTAGATAAAATATGTGCTACAAGAGCAGGCAAATAACACCCCGCGTCGGGGAGGGGGGACCGAATTCAATAGAAGAAAGAGAGAGGAATCAAGTACACATATCTAGGTCTATTGACAAAATAGTGATAAAAAAATATACAGTACACTACCGATAACTTGGCAACCACGGGACCTTAGGACTGCCGAATTCTCAAAATTTACGGATAATTAAGGTTTTCGTCACCTGACTGTTTATATGCTGCATATCAGCAGTTCTCAACCTTTTTTGCTTAACCGTAAAAGTTTACCGTGCCTTGCTCTTGACGTATATATGCGCGAAAAAAGTTTACCGTTCCTTGCTCTTGACGTATATATATGCGAGACTGATTCCCTTTTAATCTCCCTTCACACTTGGTGGTATTACGAAGATCAACATGTGGTCTGTCTCTTCACGAATGTAATTTTCTGCACGGCTCTGACCCCGACCCCACTAACTAACCATAACACCAATCCTAACTCTAACTCTTACCATGAAGCCTAAAGGCTGGATTACACATACGCGTAAACGCACGCGTTTTTTGGGTTGTTTCATTACAACCGCGCGTAATTCGATTCCATACGTATCCGCGCGGTTATAATGAAACAAACCAAAAAACGCGT
>JAUELA010169697.1:0-13108 GCA_031471845.1 Boltenia villosa | reverse complement strand
ACAAGAAATGAGCCCAGGCGAAAGTTAGTAATCACGGCGAAACTCATCTTCGCGGTGAGGAGTAAACTGTTGACGAAAACAAGTAGTCGGGACTCAAAGAACGAAACCCGCAATCTGACCCAATAATGTGAAGAAGTTAAAAAAAAAAAAAAAAAAAAATAAAAAAAAATAAATAAAAAAAAATTAAGATTTGTAAATAACGTCGATAGGTAAATGAAAATGTTGGATTTCATATTCTTTGCAGAGGTTACTCGCGGGTAAATTTTCAACTTTCACGGGTTATTTAGTTGTTAAAAACAAATGCATTCGAGGTGGATTATTGTATAAATATTTTCATTCATGTATTTTAGTTCGTAATGATTTCTAGACTTATTTGTTTTACGAATATCCATGTCTTTATTGGAAATATCAGTGAGCGTACTTATTAGAAGTTTGTAGTCGTCGTGAAATCGCCAATCTACAACTGTATAACTTAGCTATACAATGAAAAAATTGATTGGTGTAATTCATGTGTATAGATTAAAATTAATATCAAAGGTGGAGTTCACAGATTATTTCTTGTTCTAGTTATCTCCGGTATTTTAATTGTGCGATTTCTTTCCAGCTCTATTGTAAGGAATTGTTGTTGTTTTTGCTGGAACTTACAATAAAACGATTATCAAGTGTGGATTTTAAAAGATGAGTATGGAGAAGAAAGATAATGCCAATCATCCTGAACAGCTGAAGAAAAGTATCAGTGGTGCTCAAGAGCGAATTCGTTTAAAGAGTGAGTTAGTTATTCTAGGTATTTGTCGGCAGTCCATTATTTTATTTATCACTTCTGAGAAAGTGTAAAGTTTATAATAGTCATGTACGTAGATATCACTTTTATGTTGGATGGAACCAACATTTTCAAATTCAGATGGAAAATATTCATATTACAGCCTAAATTATATCACCGAGTGAAGTCAGCTAGTAAAAATTGATAATTTTTTTTTCTGACAGAACTCGCGAATTCATTTTTTGAATCTGGGGAGTTTCCAGCAGCAAAAGGAGTCTTAGAGGAGTTGTTGACTCTTCAGGAGGACGAAAGGCAGCAGCTGGATGCCTTTTTTCAAATTGCGGCATGTGACATCTTGGGTCACAAGAAGATTGACTTGGACCAGATTTTACACTGCCTCAAAAAGTGCAACATCCCTAATCAAGAAATTATTAGAATGGCAAAATCTCGAAACAATACAATATCCCTCATCATATATTTTTGCGCATGCAAACTTTTCGTGAATCAAGATGGGCCTGAACAAGCTTTCAAAAACATTTATGAATGCATGAACAATGCGGAAAATACAGTGAAGAAAATGATAAAAAATCCTGAATCCCGTCCCACAGCTGCAAGCCTACTTCAGCTTTTGCAGGAAATTCCTGAACTTATGCGTGGACTAGAAGTCAGTGATACAGTCGATAAGGCTTTGAAAATGTCAAAATGTTTAAGCTGGCTTAGTTTCGTATACAACAAAACCAGCTTACACGAAGAGGCACTCAAATTATTGAGGATCGGAATAGAAATTATGGAAGAGCAGTTTGGCAAAAAATCAACTAAATACGATATCATTGCAACATTCCATAACAATATTGCCTATGCAAACAATAGTCTTGGCAACCGTGTGCATTACGCAGAGGCCGTGAAGCATTACGAAAAATCGATCGCTGCAAGACGAGAAGCAGAAGACATAGACGAAATATACAGAAGCGAGAACATTGAAAACGCTAAGAAGAGCTTGAAGAAAAGTTTTACTTACCTTTCTCAGTAAGTTCATTAAAAACGAAAGAAATCGTCATATGAACCAAAGTTCTAGTTCGTACTTCTCTCGCCTTTCCGTGTGTTGTTGCAAATTTCGACTGCATGCAACAACCATTACGTCACCCAATCCATGCCAATCCTTACTTACTTTAAAACGAATTCAAATATTTCAGGATTGATCCAGAACGAGCGGAAATAATGCGAGAAGGGCTCATCAGTTCCGGTAAGTCACGAGTGTACTCAATAATTTTTCCTATCTAAATAATTCTATATAGTCTGGTTCCAGTACCCAGGGCTTATGATAGGGGGAAGTACGTGGTACATTGCCCAAACCCGAGGGTGCTATATTTACCATGACGGGAGAACATCAGTAGGACCATAAATGCAGATAATACCCTCTGATAAAATACCAATGCCAGTGCCTATGATTTTCGAGTTAATAAAAAGCCCCTATATGAAACCTTGACAAAAATTGAAAATTGGGAGTATAAGAGCGTACTATTCGTTTGATAGCCGAGGAGAATAATATTAATAGGAAGAGCAGTATAGCCACGATTACCCTAATTAAGCGCGCACGTTGTGATAATAAAATTTAAAAAGTAATATCATAATAGAATATCAGATTATCACAGTCCGGGCTGAATTAAGTAAATATGTTCATTAATTTCTCCTGATGACATGATGTTCTCAAGTGCAGTGAAATATTTATTTTCTTTGCATTACCAAATCGATAAAATAGTTTGAATAACTTTCCAATACAATATTACAACTTCTGGTGCACGATGAATCATTTTGTATAAATGCAAAACTGAAAAAGAACGCTACATTCAATTAGGGTTAGGAATTTCTTGACCGTGAATTTTTCCTGGATTCGTTGCTTCCATTGAATATGGCATTCTTATCTGTGTTATTCTTACCGAGATTCATAACTTCTTGTCACAGGAGTCCTCAGTTTGGATGAAATACCAACCGGCATGAAAAGTGAAATTTCAGAAGAACCTGATAGTTCAGGCGTCGCAGGGTGGAAAGAAACGGAAGGTAGGATGTTATTGATCTTAGTGAACAAGAATGCAATTTCATGAAAGTTAGTTCATTCAATATTATATTATTTCTCAATACAACCAAGCACTCGACCATAGCATAAATATCTCCATATCTAGCTACTGCCTGGACAATAGCGTAGCCACGTTGTAGAATATATCTTACATCTCTGCATGTACAAGTGGGAACTTCCGTATGGGGTTAAAGCAATGCCGGATTCAGAGGCATTAGCTCTATAAAGTTTGAAGGCCCTTGTTACAAAATTACACTAGGTCTCACAAAATTTAAAAACACATATGCCTTTTTATTACTCAATAGCAAATATCGCGATTTGGGAAAATTCACCATCCAACCACGGGGGAGGCATTATGCAACTAGATATTCAACCAACTTTATTGAAAAATCACTGTTGATTTCAATGTACACCAATTCATTTATGTGGTGAATATTATTCTCGCAACCGGATTTTTTTGAATAGTGCATGTACATTGTACAATGCAATATGTTTTGCACGATATAATTTTCTCAGCTCCGCAACACATATGAACGAGTCGCCATATATACAAAATAAGTAATCCAGGTCACTTTTATTAATATGAGTAATAATGAACAATTTTTGGTATTTAGCAGATATTACTGATTTCGAAACGTCATATGCGGCAATCACGGAATTAGCACCGGAAGTGACGAGTAGTACCTTGAAGGATGCTCAAGAGAGGATGCGTTTGAGAGGTGGATTCTAAAAACGAATATCCTATTCTTAGCCCATGTTATCACTCAAATTTTCTGTCTTATTAGGTATCGCAAAAAGATTATTCGATGGAGGCGAATATGCAGCAGCTCGTGACGTATTCCAACAGATGTTGAATTCTCGCTTGGACCATAGATCAGAAATCCATATTTTATTACAAATATTCGAGTGTGACCAGAGAACTGATATGGAGATTAATCCCCAGAATACTGAAAGAATATACAACGTGATGCAACAAAGTAAGATGTCCTGTCACGAGGTCATGCGGATTGCTGAGACGCGGGATGATTGCAGTTCGGTTATTTTATATCTGTGTGCAGCCAGATTATTCCACGAACAAACGACTCCAAATGAGGCTCTGCAGGGGATCTTTACTTGCGTAAGCAAGGCACATGACACAATTCAAAAAGTGTTTGAAAATCCTGATATTCGGGCATTAACAGGGAGTCTTCTCACAGTTGCCGAGGAGATTATACGGTTATTGAGAAGAATCGAAAATGTAAATCAAGATGACAAAGTGTTGAAAGTGACTAGATGCTTGGTATGGATCGGCTTCGTCTACGACTCCGACGGTGAATACCGTAAAGCTATTTCATTGCTGCAAGAAGGTATTGAAGTAATGGACAATCAGTTTGGGGTCAATGCTTCGAAATACGACATTTATGCTACGCTATTCAATAACATGGGCTCTGCATATAGAGATCTTGAAAATTATGTGGAAGCTGTCAATTGTTATAAGAAATCAATTGAAGCAAGGGGTACGGCCGAAGATATCGATGATGCTCATAAAAAAGAGTGGTCAGACGTTGCGAAGAAACACTTAAAAAGGAACTTGCTAGACGCAAAAAGGTAATGTTTATTGGACATTAGTCATCTGTGAGTGTACGACGACTTTCTCTATCTATCTGAAAGTGTATGGTGATATGAATGGAAAGGGATGTAGCTAAGTGTTTGAGCAGACGCTTCGCATGCGTGGGGTCCTGGGTTCAATCCACGACATTAAAATTTAAAGTATCTCTAAATATACGTCACAGGAGGACTAGTCCTTATTAATAATACTAAATTACTTGCAATTGTAGAATATAAAATTTTCTATTGTACTTTTATAGAAGCAATTCAGATGAGGCAAGTGAATTGAGCGAAGATCTCATGAGATCTGGTAAGTTCGTGTTCGGTCGTTTGAGCGAAGTTTCAGAATTATCTATATATCTGTATATAAGGAAGGATCGACTTCTTTGTTTGTTTATTGTATATTGTGTATTATGTACATCGTAACTTTTTATCGTACTTACACATAAGCTAGAAAGTTGCAATTTGGCACGTTGGTAACCTCTGGCAAAAATATTGAAACCCAATATTTTTCAATTTAGGTGTCGAAATGTTGGTCTATACCAGGGGTGCACAACCTTTCTGTCCATGAAGGCCGCACCGTTTTAACTCCACCGACACTACGGCCGCACAAATAGATAATAACTGATAAAATCACAAGTAAACAATTCCCAAAAGAATAATCCCACCGTTAACTCAACAAAAAACCTATAAAGAAAGTTAACTATTGATTTAATTTCAGTCTTCTAAAAGTTTCGTTATATTTCACATTATATTTTATTTAAGTGAGTTTGTTCTGTGATGTTGATAACGTATGTGAGGTTATGGGTAAAACGGGAATAATGGCGCGGCAAAGGCGCGCGAAATTTTTGGAGCATTTCCCATTTAATTAACTGTTATCTTAGTACATGCCGCCCACTGTCCAATGTCTTCTCTTCTTTTTGATATGTTTGAATGTGCGCTCTAAAATTTCCCTCAAGCGCTAACTGAAAATTGGATGTGAGCGCGCAAACGCAACTTGCTGACTATAGAACAGAAATTAATTGATCAATATTTTAAATCTTTTAATTTCTCCCAATATAGCCCAATTCTCAGTTTCATTCCTTGATAGAATTTTTACAAAGAGGGCGCTTTTTCATGAGGAATAAGAAGGACAGGTGCTCAAGCACCAGAGCATCCACCTAAGCACGCCACTAATGTACGTAATTGGCCGTTTATACCGATAATAACTTATTTTCCCCCATTTCACTACAGCGCACCAGACATATATTGAACATATGTTGCATACTTTTGAATAGAAACTTCGTGAGAATGAAAGTAGTATTTGTTTGTTTCAATGGCCGAAACATTTGTTCAACAATTTACATCTCTTTCACGGCCGCACATTACCCCTCTCACGGCCGCAGGTTGTGCACCCCTGGTCTATACTTTTTTCCATATTAGAACACGAATATGTTTTAATTTATCATTGTGGCATAAGGTAAATGCGAATTACGACTGAGGATACACATTCATATTGAGGTTTGAAGTCGATGTTTTGAACGAACGAACAGTGAACATATACATTTCGAAAACTTTGGTGTTTCGAGGTCAAAATGAACATATATATCACCGGGTGAAGCCGGGCACTTCTGCGGGTATCGTATAAATGTGTCGTGTTATAACAAATTAATATTAAACAATTATCGGGTAAAGGGTTGGGCATTTTTTGTTTGTTTGTTGTTGTTTGAGTTCGTATTCGGATTAAGTATTGAATTGAGTAAGGATTGGGACTGTGGTTTGGGTTCAGAGTTTGGGTTATAATTTAGGTGAGCGTTGGGGGTAAGGTTCAGGATTTGAGTGAGTAAGCCTACGGTTTATCTTAATTCAAAGCAAAATGTACTTCGCTCAACATAGTATCGCTAACATAGTATTAGTATCGGTAAACACATACAACCGGTGACCATTTGATGCTGAACGAGGGCGCTCTTCTGTTTGCTTATTGTATTGTCGGAACTTTTATGAATAAAATATGCCATACTTCATCTACTGTACCTCATTTCTACCTTTTTTATGAAGGAATCTTGAAGTCTGGCGATGTGAAAGAAACGATGAGTAGTGAGAACGAAAAAACAACAGCGGTGTTTCAACCGGCTACAACAGATGGTAGATTAGAATCCGAAGGTATGGAAAGTATATAACGTGACGTCATGTATTGAAAGTACACAGAGCAGCCAAAATTGAGTGACTTGCATTGTATCTTACAGCAATTATAGAAAAGATGGAATATTTGAATGTTCTCATTTATTTATCCTAATTCTTTATTACCACTGATTATTATTTTTTTTTTAAGAGAAAACTAGAGAAATTCGTTCAAAAACCAAACCGAAAGTCGAAACCAGCCTGAAAGATGCTAATCAAAGGATCAGGTTGAACAGTAAGAAGACATTACATATTTTCACTACATTTAAAACGGTTCTAAGACAACTGCGCCCCGGACTATTGCCCCCGGATAACTGCCCCCCCGACAACTGCTCCCCGGACAATTGTCCCCTAGGACAATTGCCCCTAATCCAAAACCATACCCTAACCCTAACTAATACCCTAACCATTGGAAGAACGAATAATCACATATTTCAAACATGCTGGTAATGAAACGTAAATTAATTTATAGTTTAATTTTATACATTCCGCTATATGTAAAATATGGTAGCCGGACATTTAGCAAATATATGCAGGAGACATTTACCCAACATTCAAAAAATTATATCTTATTGTTAGAGGGTAAGATTTGGGCTTCAGGCTTTATTTTTTACTTTCAGATTTAGCTTTAATTTTTGTTGTTACTTTCCTATATATATATATATATATATATATATATATGTGTGTGTGATATGATGGATGATTTCTGTGTTTGTACTGCAATTATTTTCATTTTCATTTTTCACACTTTATCTTTTTTCAGAAATCGCAAAAACAGTTTTTAATGGTGGTGAATACGTAGCTGCTCGAGAGGTTTTCGAACAGTTGTTGGATCTTCATCCAGAAAAAAATCAATCCAGGTTGAATGTGTTGCTACAAATATCCGAATGTGATACAAGGATTGTAAAGAAGATAAGACAAGAAAGTAGAGACAAAATCTTTGAATGTATTCGCGAGATGAATATGTCATGTCACGAGGTTGTTCGAATAGCCGGAGATCGAAAAGATTCAACATCGGTCATCTTGTACTGCTGCGCATGCAAGTTATTCAAAGAGCAGGTCAAAAAAACAGACTGTATAAAAATGATGTCTTTTTGCATGAGCCGCTCTGACGATATAATACGTAATATGATTAAGAAACCAGATCTTCATCCTATCGCGTTCAATCTCGTCCCTCTCGTGCATGAGATGCTAGAAATTTTTCGTAGTCTTCAAGGAGTTAAGGCAAACGAAAAGACTGAAAAGGAGGCGCAAGCTCTGAATTGGATCGGAATTATATACGATGATCTGGACATGCACCAGAAAGCTATTATATACTTGAATGAAGCTATTACATTGATGAAAAATAGAATGGGAGAAAGGGCTGCAAAACTCAACATTTTTGCTGTTCTCCATCATAATCTCGGGACTTCAAACCACTATAGTGGAAATTACCCAGAGGCTGCGGAATGCTACAAGAAAGCCATGGAAGCCAACAAAAAAGCAAAAGACATTGAGGAAGAAAAAAGAAAAACGGAAATTGAGAATACTAAGCAGAATTTGCAACGAAGTTTGAACAGCATGTCTTGGTAAGTATTCAGATTTTCAGTGAAAAGTACAATGTAAGCAAGAGCAAATACACGCGCATTCAGTGTAAAAAATGGTTTAATTTCTATCAGGAGAGTTTTTCAATCGACGGACACGGTTACTTTTTACAAAAATAGTGATATCTGATAAAATACTTGGGAGAACGACTCACTAACTAGTCGAGCATATTTGAATGACGTTATATACTATGGGTATTGCACTGCAATAGTTTTTGTGTTGTAATAAGGAGAGAGCGAAGTGAGCCAAACGGGTGCGAACACTTCCTGGCCAATTTTTCAATACCTACAACTGAGATAACGAATGAGCTGTATATACTCGTTATTTTCAAGTCTCCATACGGCCTAGATCAGTGCTTCTCAACCGTTTTCAACTCGCGACCAACTTTTACTGACATTTTTTTGAAGGCCGACTATAAGATATTGTGGCAGAATGACTATGAAAAAATATTAAAATATATTTGTGAGAAAGAAAGAAAATATTGACAACACATTCAATTTACTGTTAAATTGCTACTCAATACAACTCGCTTTTTGTACTGTAACATTTTGACCTGCTTCGTGGTGCACCTGAAATAGCTTCGCGGACCACAAGTGGGCTGCGAACCACCGGTTGAGAAGCGCTGGCCTAGACGGTGGAATACATCTTCGATGAGTGTATGTGTAGATTTTACCGATCTTATAAAATCATTTTGTTTGCCATCGGCGCGAAATGACACACGGATTTTAATAAAGGAGAATTGACATTATCCATTTAACATTGCTAAATACGATATGTGATGCAATTGTAACATCTACACAAAATCGATCATGAACTGACAAATTTTCACGAACTACATCGTCTAAATTACTCTCCAGATCATTATATATGGTATAAACTATGAATAAGGCTTATTTTATTCCACGAAGGACGGGGAAAGGTCAGGAGTGTCTATAAAACCTCAGCCTATGGGACCGAATGATAGTTAATCCACCGTTGGTTATCAGATTCGATTTGTTATTTTCAGGGCTGATCGAGAAAAAGCAAAACATCTCGCGGGTGAAGTTTCAGGTGAGAAATACATATTTTTTTCTTTCAGCAGTTTCCTTAACTATTTATATTTACACCATATATCTTACTAGGGAGTAAACTGTTCGAAAGTGTTGATCAACATTTCGACCAACTAATTAGTGCCTAATTTTAACTTCCTATGTTTTCTGAATGCTGGGGAAATATAAACACATATACAACTTGATAAATTCAATTAGAACAAGATATAAATTGCTTATTTATTTATTTTATATAACCATACACACATGCAGATATTACCTCAACTGCTACACCAAACTTGAAAGCTGATGAACCATCTGGAAGTGCTTTAAGCACAGCGCGAATTGCTGAAGATAGAGAAAAGACAGCGAAGCGTTCATTCGCGAAAGGTATTATTCAATCAATCTCTGCATTTCCAACCAAATGATCAGTTATACTAATGTCCAGATGCGTAATATATTTTTGAGGCGCATGTGCAAATAATGGCGCAATATTATACAGTACGTCATAATCAATGTAAGATACCAGAAACACTTACATTCTATTAAAAAATCTCGGATGATTTCCATGTGAGAAATTATAGCCTAAGACTTATTAGTGAGCCCCCAAACGCCCATACCCAAATTTTTATAGGCATGAACATTCATACCATATCGTTTTTCTTCTTTTTTCAGAATTCAATGTGAATGATGAACTTATATCAAAAATTACAAAGGAATCGTCTCACCATGTCGCAAGCAACTTAGAAGATGCAGAGAAGCGTATGCGATGGAGAGGTGTGTCAATTAAGTTCCTTATATTTCCACAACTTAATTAAAATTTGTAGCCTATATTACTATAAAGCATTGCTCTAATCTTTAAAGGAATCGCGAACAATTTATTTGATGGCGGAGAATATTCTACAGCTCGTCAAATACTAGAGGAGTCTATAAGCTTTCAGAGAGAAGGTACATCTAGACTTGAAGTTTTGTTAAAAATAGCTGAATGTGATGTAATGCTGGGGAAGAACATCGAAGGCACAATTGGCACCATACATGACTGCGTGCATATGTGTGAACTGCCATGGAAGCGTGTAATGGATCTAGCCTCAGATAGAAACGAATATACATCAGTAATCCTTTACATGTGCGCAAGCAGAAGTATCAAGGATCATGTCTATTCAAAAGAAGCTATTATCAACATCCACAAGTGTTTTGATGAATCAGTTTCCACAATCAGAAACATGATTGTAAGGCAGGAGCTGAAAACGATCCCACCAATTATACCCTTGGTTATGCAGGAGATGATAGATCTATTACACGGGATTAATGGTGTTAATGAAGAGGAAAAAATACTCCTAGAAGGAGATTGTTTAGCCTCAATGGGTTTCGTCTATAAAGAGTTTGGTATGTACCAGAAAGCAATCGACGCTTTGGGTCCGATTGTTGAAGTTATGGAGAAACAATTCGGCCAAAACGCTTCCAAATACAATGTCTTCGCATCATTGCATAACAGCATGGCCGATGCACTTCACTGTCTTCAAAAATATCCAGATGCCGTCTTACATGAAGAGAAGTCGATTATTTCGAGACAAAAAGCAGATGATATTGATGAAGCTGAGAAGAAGAATTTCATTGATGTAACCAAAGGGCTTTTGCGTTCGAGTCTGATCAAACTCAACATGTGAGTTTGAACATACATACAACATACAGGTTATAGGTCGTATAAATCCGATTTTGTTTTCATCCATAGTTCAGTCAAAATTAATAAATTATATTTATAAATGTATGTGGTTTAAACTAATACTGGATTCAATTTGATAGGACTGACCCAGCCTTCGCGAAAGAGGTTGAAGAAAGACTAGCAGGCAACGGTAAGTTTGAAACCAAAGAGGAAGGGAACTGAATGATTCATCCAGAAATGATTGCTTGACAAAAGACTGATACACTATAGATCAGTGGTTCCCAACCACTTTGGACTGATCACCCCTTTTTGTTTGCTTGAAAATAACAACAACATCCTATCATTCATTGAGTTAAAAAAGGATTTAATTTAGGCCATGTAAAAAACAATAAATTTTGTTTTCATGATTTAACATAACTCAACTCGTTTGCTACAAAGTCAACTCCAAAACATTAGCAAAGCACAGTAAAACGCAATAGACCGTTCACCACATCAATGACGTGCACAGACTTTCAAAAGAACATGAGCACAGCTGGAAAAGGGGCACTCCCCACGCTGTTGGCAATCAAATTCACAAGATTCAATAGATTTTAACAAAATACAACATACAATTACGTGCAAAGGCCGGGCGAAAAATTCCGTTTGCCAGAAATGTAACTCATGTTAAGGGGTCCTATGCGGCCTTACATTTGGTACATGTTTAGTACCATGGGTGTTAAATTAATACAGAAAAATTAAAGGTTGTATGTTGAAAAAAAAGGTGGTGCTCAAGAAACTCGATAGGGTATCGCGACCTACTAAAAAAGTTTCTGCCACCTACCAGGTTGAGAATCACACCGTAGATCAGTGGTTCTCAACCTTTCATGGTCCGTGGCCCCCTGCCGTCAAAAAATGCAAGACGCATTGGCGTTATCCGGTACGAGAGAGGTAAACATAGCCTGCTCGTGGCTCCCGGTTGAGAACCACTGCCGTAGATGACGTGGGCTGCTTCGAATGAGACCAGAAAACCAAAGTTTCGAAATCAACGCTTTTTAGAAGTTGAAAAATTGCTTAGCGAACCATTGAAAAATGTAGATTAAATGAATTAATATATTATATTTTTATTAAGGGTTCGTTCTGAACGCAGTTCCAGATGGGAAGGAGACTACAGGCGACGAAGTTTCCACATCCACAAAAGGTTCGCCAACAGGTCATCAGTTATTAACCTCGTGGATATTTGAAATCTCATGATTTATAATAATTTCATTACTCAACTAATATGACCTACGAAATATGTTCTACGTTCAATCGAAAAATGAGATAAATTGGAGTTGAAGCAAGTAGTTTAGGGCATGCTTAACGTATTGGACTACAAACCATGAACTGTCTAATTAAGGGATTTTGTGTAAGAAATTTTTTTGTCAATTTGCTGAATGACCAAAGGACTTCCTTGAACAATATTTAATACTATAAGCATGAAAAAATGATTTATTCCAAACGTTTCATAATCCAATAGAAATTATATCAGTTACTCATGTTGCAGCGAAAAGAAGCAACAAGAAGTTCGCGATACAGGATTGCTCATTCGGAACAAGTTATATGGGGGATAACACACGTGTGAGCCAAACGGTTTTTCAAGGTAAAATTAGAAAGGTCTACTTTTTCTCCTAATATGCACTGAACCTTTATTATTTAAATTTTTTATCTACCAGTGATGAACCAAGATAACCAAGATAAATTGGCCATTAAACAAGATTCAAATAATATAGCGGATTTAAGCAGAGAAGGTAAAATAATATATACTTGGTGTTTGTTAAAAAAAAACAGCTATGATTGTTTATATCAGATGGATTAGACCTGACACCAACCATCAGGATGACAAACAGGAAAATTAATGCAGACAATGAAAGCATCTATTTCGGAATACAGACAAGTCAAATCATTGGTGAAAGGGAAATAGCAATTAAGCGTGTTTCGCTTGAAAACTTGTCACGTTACGAAGCCAAGATTCTTATGAAGTTAGAAAAGCATCCCAACATCGTATCCATTATTGAAATTGACAGGTTTCCATACAAGTTGCCCTTCATGTACATTGCTATGGAACTATGTCACCAAAATTGCCTTTATCAGCAAGTCATTGAAGACAAGGAAAAGAGTGTCGTATTCGATCCAAAGAGAATGTATGACTACTCTTTTCAGATGGTTAAAGGGATGGAATTTATTCACAGAAACGAGATAATTCACCGAGATTTCAAACCACACAACGTATTGCT
>JAUELA010169586.1:0-13108 GCA_031471845.1 Boltenia villosa | reverse complement strand
CAAGAACATGGAACCTAGATGTTTCCGACTACTTGCTGAGACTCTCTCTATAGCAGGGGTTGATGAACTGGAGATGGCTGACTGTGATTTAACATCAGACAAGTTGGAAGCATTTCACGAGAGTTTGGAAGGAAAAAGAGTTAAGGTACAAAAGGATAGAAAACAAGTTTGACAATAATGGAAATCATGGATATAAAATATTTTCTCATTCGGCTATTCAAATATGAATGATTTATCATAAAAATAATTACAAACAAATAGAACTAATTAATGCTACCAGAGATACCCAACATTGCTCAGATGCTTTATGTACTTCTGGATTAAAAAATATTAACCTAGAAGGCAGGACCACCAAGAACAGGATTTCCTCTAAAAACTCATGAATTAGAGAAAAGTAGAGAAAACAATTTTTACTAAATTGACAAATTTCTCTTGTGAAAACAAGTAAAAGATTATTCTGGTTATATCAGTATAAACTTTAGAGATCTAACTGAAGTTTAGATTGTTGACAATAAATATTGCCTTTGACTTTTCGACAAACATGTGCAGGTTGTTCACTGGATTCAATATAACCTCTGGAGAGTTTATTTTTTAATTATATCCTGAAATCTATGAATTTACGAAAATTAAAGTATGCTACTATAAAGAGTCCTTGTTGCTAATATAATTTAGACTCTGATTGATTCTGTAAAGGCATGAAAAAAGTTGTCATTATGATTACTTTGATAATGTGGTTCGTACTTGCTACAATTATAAACTAACTAAATAACAAAATATATAAATTGTCAATATGGTCGTATACCACCGTGGGTCAACAGCGGGTAGCATGTATAAGTTGATATGCAACTGCAGGTATGGTTTCATAGAGGACCTTAGAACATAAGATGAGTTCCTAAAGAGGCAGTGGCCAAAATAATTCGAAGACTTATACATGGGCCGGGACAATGCCCACAATGTCACTATTATCGGCCCAGCCAGATAGAGAACCAACTTTTAAATATTGATAAAGATGAACAATAAATTATTTCAAAGCATATAATTTGTGGCTTTCAAGAAGCTTGCCAATTTTTTAAGATCCATTGAATAATGGCGACAAACAAACTTTTAATGTATAATATATTACTTGAAAGATTTAAATCTGTGGCTAGCATTTATGAAAAACCTTTTATATACTTAGCTGTTGAAATAGGTTAGTTGTGACATCATAGTTGTATAACAGAGGTATGAAGGGATTGTTACATAATAGTTATATAACATTCATATAAGCCGATAGTGACGTAGTAACAATAAATGATGTTCCAACTAAATGAGCTTTAATGAAGCCTCGTCTGCCGTAACACGTTCATATTTACCCAGGAGGAAGCCAGGACCCAGGTGTTCTGTGTTTTGTGCATTATTCTGGTTTGCAACTGGTCCTCTGTGCCAAATTGTGAAGATCTATTGAGAAATGGCGAGGTTGTTTCAAAGCTTAATTATATTCTTTCATTCTAGCTCACTACATTGTTCCTTGATGACAATAAGTCCATGAAGCCTGAAGCATTTCATCCTCTCGTACAAGTGATTAAAAATGCAGCAGTCAAACAGGTTCTCCTTCGAAATTGTGACCTTACACCCGAGAAGATCGGTATTTTTAACACAAGTCTAGCTGAAAGAAATATCAAGGTAAAAATAGTCTTGATTGAAAATAAACAATTAAAATAAATCAAATTAGCTCAGTCACCAGATATTCATGCCTAGTCAGGTAGAAGTCATGGTTATCTGTTTCAACTATTTTCAACTCTTCCTCAGTTTCAGGTCAAAATGTCCAATGTAAAAACGTCTAATATAAAAAATGTCCACAGGATAAATGGTTGGAATTCGTGGGTTACGGTTAGGGTTAGCCTCAGGTTAGAGTTAGGAGGTTAGGATTAGGATTTTTTTCTGTGACTTATTTTCCTACAAACTTTTATACATTGGACGTTTTTGAATTGAACGTTTTGACTTAGCACCATGATGTGTGGACACAATTCCACTACCGAGTGTGGACACAATTCCACAACCGAGTGTGAACACAATTCCACAACCAAAATATACCAGTATGATAATATATTGCCTCAATTCAACTGATTTTGTCATAGATTCTAAAATTGTGCTACTGGGCCTTTTCGCAATAAGCTGCTTTCAATGATCACGTCCCTTAAACCAGGGTCAGCGGGACGTTTACATATGCAATTAATATACAACTGATATTGAAGCTACCCATACCCATCCTCTAATTTAGTGGTTCTCAACAGGGGTGCGAGTAAGCATTTCAGAGGGTGCGATAGAGAGTTAACGTTTTGTTGTTTTTCGTATTATTTATTAAAAAATTCATCTTTTTTATCTTAAAAAAATTGTTACTTTTTTAGGGGTACGAGGGCATATTAATTTTTTTAGGGGTGTGGAGCAGGGGTATGCAACCTGCGGCCCGCGGGCCAAATGCTGCCCGCGGACCGAAATTGTGTGGCCCATTATTAGAGAAGTTGGTATATGCGATGTTTAGATGAAATAAAACATAAGGTTAATTAAGATGCAAAAATGACAGTCCTATATCTCACCTAGCCAAGTGAATTCAATCTCAATGGTCCAACTTTAATATGTGTCCAAGCATAATCTAAATATTAAACGTAAACGTGGCTCTGAAAGTCTTGCAATCCATCAAAAATATACACAAATTATATATTGTAATACAGTATGGTGTAAGTTATTGTTAACTCAGCAGAACAGCTGTGATACTATGGTAACATGCCCTCTAACTTTATTAAGTCTTCTTCTTTACCACTGTTTATGCATTTCACGAAGGCAGTTCTATTTCTAATTTTCTTTCAATCCACATTAGTTGTCATTGCAGGATACTAACACGTTAGCAAACAGTGTTCTACTGACATCAAGTGAAAAAAACGTTCCACGTTGGGAAAGAATCAAATAATATCTTTTTGGAAAATAAAACCATATTTAAATATGGTCACCGCAAACAATTGCTAATTGATCAATAGTTTTATGAATTCTGTTTCATTCCAGATCCCTGCATTGACTCTTGACAACAATCAGTCAATGGGTCCGGAAGCTTTTAAACTTCTCGTCGAAGTGATTCAAAATGCATCTGTCCAGGATTTATACCTCCTGAACTGTGACCTTACAGCCGACAAGCTTCGTGCTTTCAATTTCAATCTAGTTGGGAGAAATATCAAGGTAAAAATATTCTTGCAACAAGATAAACAAGTAAATGAAATCAATTAACTCATAGTTACCACATATCCATGCCTTTGTCTGGTAGAAGTCTTGATTATATGCTTTAACTCTTTTTGTAAAATATAATTCATACAAGTGATTGGGAATGGAAATACAGTTTTACGATTCCACAACCTAAATATATCAGCATGATAACAAATTTTATTATCAAAGAAATTTTAATGGTTGTTCACTGCATTAATTTGTATGGGAAAAGCCAACTTTCCTACAAGTTGGAATTGGCGGTGTGATGTGCTGCCAACAAAATTTGACCCTTAAAAGTCTGTCAAATTATTCTTCTCACATTTTGATCGCTGAAAATTGGCCAAGTGGCATCATTGTGAAGTGTCACATAAATATCACCAAGAAAATGGTCAGTAATAGCACTTAATCGGTGAATAATAAATTCAGATTTGTTACTCTCAACTGTTGTTTGAGAAAAGCGATCCCTGATGTAGCAGACCTTGTTCAACTTATAATGCAACAAACCAATTATACTTCAAATGAACCCGTTTATTAAGTATCTTGTGAGAAAATCATAATAATGTCTATATAGCTGCATTGTGTGTTGCGGAGAGAAATAATAATTTGATGGGAACTGGAAAAGGAAGTGAACTGCTCAATCACTGTCATATTGAAATGCCACTGTATGTTAGCAGTTGTATTATATTTATCTTGGTAGGAAGTAATTACAGTGCCACAAAGGTCAAGATGATTTTTTCAAAATTAATACTTAGCAAAAAAAATATATTGGGAACAGCTTTCAAAGATGAAATAAGCTCTCATTCACTTGGATGTAAAAGACATAATCATAACTTGATTGTAGGGTTCTATGCTTGTCCAAATTCATGGTGCTTGCTAAATGAATAATCCATATACAGTTGACTTCCAATAGTCCGGTTACCACCGGACCTTAGGACTGGCAGATTCTCTGAATTTCCGGATTAATTCGTTTTTTTGTCCCCTGACTTTTTATATGCTTTAGTGGTTTTTAAACTTTAGTACAGTATGTATGCACAAAAGAAATTTACCGTACCTTGGTCTTGATGTATATATGCGCAAAAAAAAGTTTACCGTTCCTTGCTCTTGACGTGCGCGAAACTGAATCCCTCTCAATCTCGGCTTTCACACTTGGTGGTATTCGTAGATCAATATGAGTTCTGTTTCTACACAAAAATGTGAGAATTTGATTCTGCATGGCTATATCAACACAAACATGGAACATGTTAGTTTAGATTGCTGTGTGCGTGTATTTCATCCCTTTAAGGGCAAATATAGTGTCGTAGTGTCCTAATTAATACAGTGCACATTAGTGTCATATTTGTTTATGTTATCATTGTGGCCTGAAATGGAAAAATTAGGCCTCGGTTCCTGAGTTAACCCATGAAGGGTGACTTATTTGGTGACGGGTAGTCTAATTTAATGTAATGCTTATTAAAGATTACAAAATCACTTAAAATGTCAACAACTCAAATTTTGTCAAGAAATGCTTTTCAAGGCATAATCAGACATTTCACATCTTGCGCAAAAGTAAGCACAATTCTCTCGAGGGGCAATGGACAGTGCACAAATTTCACAAATTGGCCACGGTTAAATAGTGAAGTTGTACAAATTTAGCCGACCATTCGTTATGTAAATCTTAAACCTTAACCCAAAAGGTAGCCCTTGTCTTTACCCCTTCTAACTGAAATAATGTTTTTTACAATTTTTTGTGTTTTTGTTTCTATGCATAATTACTTTCACCCTAATATATGTGTTGTACCTGCAGTCAATGTGGTTTTCATATTTGTGGTTTAAATGTAGTTTTATCTGATCTAATGTACTTTCACAGTTGCGATTGCTGGTCCTAAATGACAATAACAAGAACATGAATTCTGCAACATTGCGAATCATTTCTGAGATTGTGAAAAATGCAGATGTGGAATATTTGTCGATGGACAACTGTCTCACAACCAAGAACCAGCTGGAAGAGTTGCAAAAGAGTTTGGAAACAAATGAAATCAAAGTAATTATTGCTTTGAATTTTTAGTATTTGTTCATTCATTTCTATGACATTTCCTGCTCATGGACAGTTATAGTTTGGTAAAGTGTACAAGAAACACCGACATGTTCTGCTATTAGGATGATTATTCAGAATGGTTTAGTGTTAAACACAATCAGTTCATGTATTAAACGACCAATATATTTATTTTATATTTCCCATTAGCTTTCTTCATAATATTGAGGGTTAGTGGTTGGTACAAGCTGTTCATACTATTAGAATTACTAAGGAATTGTTGATAATTTGATAGAGATATGCTCATCTTGAATATAAAACCTATTTTCTCTCAATGATTTATCAAATATTGCATTCACAGCTTCGGACACTTTGGCTCGGTCGACCTGATTATGTCCCGACAGATGAAGAAGTCTCGAGCATCTGCAACATTTTGCCGCATGTCACCGGATGGCTATTGTTGAAAGGTTGGAAAATGGATCTTGCATCTCGTAAGAAACTCCAAACTGCAATGGATGAGTTCCCTTACACGGTAAGTTGGCAATTATAATGATATTTTATTTAGATTTACATTAGTTGAATACCAAACATCAGTTAAATTTAGTTGACCTTAGTGGTAGTGCAAATTTATGTCATTTATTTTGTAGATAGGTAGTTTTGTAATAATTGTGTTGATTACTAACCCAGTAATATCGTTCATACCTACTTGATCATGTTGACTCAAACAAAGTCAAACGAACCTCTGTTCATTCAATTAGTTTCCTATAAGTTGAGAGATTTAATTCAGTTTGTTTAAAGTTTATGTTTTTTGTTCATTTTCCAGGGATTGAAAATCGAACTCGATGATGATGAGGAAGGTCGACCGGATGGACTTGAACAAAGTGAGTATTTGTCATTGAAAGGAATCTCTGAATAACAAGTAACCAATTATCAACCTTTTCAAATCATCAAGTTCTCATTATAACGATTGGGTTTTTTTATATAATGCCATTCTGCGTCTCACTGAGATGTTTGTTCTGCGGTTGTAAAAAATGAACAACATTGAATTCTATTCTTACATGTTCCCATTTTGTACTTTTGCACAATTCCATCTTTACTACAGTCAGTTTACAAACGTACCTTATCATTAGGCTATTGTATTTTGTTTGCTTGACATTCTTTTACAAAAAAGAAACAAAATATTATTATTATAGAGCAAAGCAATAAAAATAATGGGTTTTAGGCAATGAATCATACAATGTTATCGTAGAACATAATTCCAATTATTTATCATAAAAATAGCAAACTTGAACATTGAACCACCTGCAAGTCATGGACACTTTGGTTATCAAGACATCCTCAAGTGATCCATGATTAATTGACATATTAATACCATGCAATACTTTTCTGAACTGTTATTCCTTTGTTGACTTCATTTTGTTGCCTTATTTCTTGAACAAAAGTATATTATAAAAGCTTCAAAATTTAATTAGAAAATTAAAATTAAATTAAAAGTTAATTAACGAGCCATCATAAAAAAATACTGGATGAAAAGATTATTAGTAAGCAGTGTCAGAAGTCAAATAATTCACTAATCTCAATTAATTAATTAATGTTGTTCATGTGATGCAGAATTCTAAAGTCATTTTAACACGAAATTCATACAATAAAAAATATCTCTTGTGATAAGGCGTGAAGATGAAATTTTTTTTTCTTTCTATTTTTGAAAATAGTTCAGCACTGTGTTGTTTTTTGGGACACTGTGACATTGATACTAGACGGGAATTTATTTTTGATGTTATTTAAATTGATAATATGATTTTGAACAAGTTACATTAACTCAAATAATGCATGTTCTTCAATAGTAAAGTCATTCGTTCAATTGTCTGAACTTTACATCCTCTGTGTGTCTGACCCAGATCAAAAAGAAATAAGAAAGAAAATGGAGAATGTGGAAGAAGGAATGCTTGAGTTGAGCCTGACCGAAGCAAAAATCCCCGTTATGAAAGAAGGTTGGTCGATTATTGTAGTTTTGTTCGAATCTTTCAATCTTGTACGCACGTTAGTCAAATTTCAATGATGTCATATAATTTAAAAACTGATATCACTTATTATTTCTACTTTGAAGCCACAATGTCAACATACCTAAATGAAAGCCAATTAGCTACACTTTGGAAATAAAATATCCATTTTAAGATATCAGTCTTCACACTTTACATGCCTTTTCCAGGTTTATTGAGGATGCGTGTTTTTTTTCGTTGCGTACCTTTCACAGATCTATCCGGTGTTAAGAATTTCGTGGTGTTCGGCGTTATAAGAATGTGAAATAAGATAGTTACGGTAGAGAGGTATATTATAAATTTAGTGATAGAATTTCCACATGTTTAGTCAAGTAGAACTACAACAATTCACTTGCAAACAAAGAATGGCTACGCCATAAAATTTCAGCTACAATTGTAAAGACTAATGATACCCTGGCCGATAATTTCAAAATATACCCTGGCCGACAATTCATGCATGGTGACAAGCGAATTACGAACACGATTGTGGGACTATCAGGCAAAACTTTTCTAATGACTTAATGTGGAATCAAGTATACATATATCAAAAATTATTTTGAGAATTTACAGGAATATGGGTAAAGGGGTACGACCCCAAATAGCCCCATATGTGAAAGTAAGTGCACAAAGAAATTGCATTTTTAACGATAAAATGGTAAAATAAGATTCGCCAAAAATTCCTTTCTATGGTAAGTGGATTGAGGTGTGATATATACACGAGAAAATTTTCAAAGTCCTGGGTGTGGGGGAAAGGTCCCCACGGGGTCCAAATATGTGGCAACAAACCAAACAAAAATCTTTGTTTGCCTCAGAAAATGATGTGAGCAAATCAGTTATAGTACATTCGCCAACAATTCCATTCAGTGGTGATCAAAGTATGTTATCATTAATATCTGACAAAAATTTCAACATCTTAGGTGTTGGGGGTCTTAGGACCAACAAAGAAATAAATATATATACCTTACTCGGAGAATGGTGTCAGTCAGCAGATCAGTTGCAGTTCACAAATTCCTTTTAATTTTGAATAAAGTATGTTAATATGAATATTTTACAGAAATATCAAAGGCCTTGGGTTTGTCTAAGAAAATGATATGGGCAAACCAGTTATAGTTCATCCGCCACTGATTCCTTCTAATACTAAGTAAAGTATTTTGTCATGGATACCTGAGATAAATTTCCATTTCTTGGGTGTTGGGGAAAGACCCCAACGAGGGTCAAATATGAGGGCCAACACAGAAAATAAAATATATCCAACTCGAAGAATGGTGTGGGCAGACCATTTATAATTCATTCTCCACAAATACTTTTTAATGGTGAATTGAGTATCTTATTTTTAAGATCTGACAAATATTTCAACTTCTTGGGTGTGGGGGAAAGACCCCAACGAGGGCCATATATGAAGTCAACAATCGCCTGAGATCGATATTGGTAGCCTCTTACCAGTAGGCTATCCCTTAGTTCAATTGTGATGTCACAATTACAATCAGTTCGATTCCACTTTATATACATAGAGTGATGTTCATGCTATGCAATATTGGACGCAATGTAGGTGTAGTTTATGACATCACAGATGATAGCCTACAATACTATTAATAGGCTACTAATATTGATCTCCTACAAGCATAGATTTTTCTGCATTGGCTCTTATATATGGCCCCACACTCAAGTAGTTGAATTTGTGGTCAGATATTCAGAATAAGATACTTAATTCATCATTAAAAGGAATTTGTGGCAAATGACCTATAAATAGTCTGCCAACACCATTCTTCGGGTCGGTTCAAGATTTATTTAGTCTTTCCCCCACACCGAAGTAGTAGAAATTTTTTTCATATATTCAATAGCATACTTCATTCATCATTAAAATGAATTTGTGGCGAATAAACCAGGGCTGTGGAGTCGGAGTCATGGAGTTGGAGTCGGAGTCTGGGAGAATTTTCAGCTTGCCGGAGTCGAAGTAAGAGGCGGGATAAATGTACCGACTCCGACTCCTAATATTTTAAAATTGTCAAAACCGAATAGTATTGTATTCCGAATAATTCTGGAATATTTTTTTTAACTCAGATTTTCAAATTAAACTCGAATTAATATTCTACATTTGAAACTGTCGAGCCACAGCATATTGCAGAATACGGTATCCAGATATTTAGCCAGTGGACGTTTAACCAACGGAAATTTAGCCATCATTTGCATGGGCGACATTTAGAAAACATTCAAAAATTATATAAAATTAGGCTTTAGGGTAAGGGTTAGAGTTAGGGACACACAAAGAAAAAATGTAAGATATAATTTTTTGAATGTTGGCTACATGGCCTGCAAATATTGGCTAAATGTCATGGATTCGCAGAATACATGTTTGGAAAAGATTCAAGTGCTAAAATGCTAGCTGGTATTAAATTGATATCGCTTATAAACCGCGATAACCAGGTTATACTGAAATGTAATAAAGATATAAATTCAAGTGTTCATAGGCAAGTATTCACTTAGTTTCTTAGTTCCAACACCCGAGACTCTTGGCATCCTAATTTTTCTCTTATTTGTCACACCATGTCTGGCCTCCTGTGGCTTAGGGGAAGTTCCTTTAGTAGGCTTTTAGGGCCCATGGGAAACCTAATTTTCAAATTAATTTACCTTTAACACAATGATACAGCGTCACTAAAATATTGGTTATTCAAATAATGTACTCTGCTCTTCATATACAAGCGTTATTTACTTTATAGGATATATATAATTAGTATATTTATTATATATTTACTACATTAATATATAAATAAAGTAGTTGGAGTCAGAGTCGGAGTCGGATGTATCATACATTAGGAGTCGGAGTCAGAGTCGGAGTTGAAAGTTTTAGGTACCGACTCCACAGCCCTGGAATAAACTATAAATGGTCTGCCGACACCATTCTTCGGGTCGGATGTAGATTTTTTTTCTGCGTTGGCCCTCATATTTGGCCCTCGTTGGGGTCTTTCCCCCACATCCAAGAATACCTACTTCATTCATCATCAAAAGGGATTTGTGGCAAATAAAATATAAATGATCTGGCGACACCATTCTTCGGGTCGGATATAGATTTTTTTTCTGTGTTGGCCCTTGTTGGGGTTTTTCTCCCACACCCAAGAAATTGAAATATTTGTGAGATATTCAGAATAACATACTTCATTCATGATTTAAAGGAATTTGTGGCAAATGAACTATAAATCGTCTGCCGACACCATTCTTGAGTCGGTTACAGATTTTTTTTTCTTTTCTATTTTAGCCCTCATATTTGGCTATCGTTGGAGTCTTTCCACCACACCCAAGAAGTTGAAATTTTTGTCAGATATTCAAACTAACATACTTCATTCATGATTTAAAGGAATTTGTTGGAATGAACTATAAATGGTCTGCCGACACCATTCTTCTGGTCGGATATAAATTGTTTTCTATGTTGGCCCTCGTTGGGGTCTCTCTCCCACACCAAAGAAATTGAAATTCATGTCAGGTATCCATGACAAAATACTTTACTCAGTATTAGAAGGAATTGGTAGAGAATAAACTATAACTGGTTTGCCACATCATTTTCTTAGATTTTTTATTTTCGGTTGTTGCCTTCATATTTGGCCCTCGTTGTGGTCTTTCCCCCACACTAAGGGCTTTGATATTTCTGTCAAATATTCATATGAACATTTTTAAAAATTGAATGGAATTCGTGGCAAAAGAACTGCAACTGGTCTGCCGACACCATTCTTCGATTTGGGTATATATTTTTTCTTTGTTGGCCCATTCCCCCACACCTCAGATGATGAAATTTTTGTCAGATAATAACGATAACATACTTTGATCATCACTAAAAGGAATTGATGGCAAATGTATTATAACTGGTTTGCCCACATCTGTTTCTGATGCGAGCACATTTTTGTTTGGTTTGTTACCACATATTTGAACCCTGTAGTGACTGAGGGCGCTGAACTCCTCGCCAGTGCAGGGCGGTTTCCCGGTTATGGCTTTCCTCCGCCATCCAAGTTCAGCATGCTCGCAAGCCGGCATGGTCCATTGTGCGTCCATGTATAAGCCAGAAAACGGCTTTCCGGTGAATCCGAGGGTAAATATGCAAAATATGCAGCATAGATCCACTCCACTTACCGTAGAAAGTAATTCTGGGCAAATGATCTATAATTCATCTTATTTTACCATTTTATCTTTAAAAATGTAATTTATTTGTGCACTTACTTCACATATGGGGCTATTTGGGGTCCATACCCATATTCCTGTAAATTCTGAAAGTAATTATTGGTATATGTATACTTGATTCCACATTGAGATAGTTGAAAAATTTTTGCCTGATAGTCCCACAATCGTGTTTGTGATTCCACTTGTCACCATGCATAGATTTCAGAAAAATTGTCGGCGAGGGTATCATTAGTATTGTAAAGTAAGGCAATAAAACAAAGACGGGAATCGTATTTGAAATCTATGAAATGCCGCAAAGCTGAACTTGATAACTCGTTTATAGCTCTTTGGCGACATATAGCGGTATCGTTTAAACGTATTCTCAAAGGATTTCAAAGTGATTTACTATGTTTTGACGTTTTTTTATTATTGTTTATTTCAATATTTTTCTTCACCATTGGAGGATAAGGATGGGGTAATTGAATTATTACTCAGATTATTTGCATTAAAATGCAAGTATTTTGCATCCTCTTTCAAATAAACTTTGAGTGAAGTTTTTATATTGAATAATAAAATTGTTATGAGGATTTTTCGAAAGGTGTGTAAATTTACTAAATTAAATGAAGCCAAAATTAGTTTTCTTTTTCATTAAAATTAGGCATGGGAAGGGTTCAAACACAATCAAAATGAATTGATCTAATTAAAATTCATTTGAAAGGTGTTTTGTCATCATGAAATGATTTCTTGAGTTTTTCTCGTAGCTTTTATTCATTGCATTGAAAATTGATCAAGGTCTTGATTTATCTATCTCATACAGCCCATTAATTCAACAGAGATTTTCCTCATTTAATATTTTGTCAGAAAATGTCTGTTATGCTCAATCATAAGATTTTATCTGTTTTGTTTTATTTCATGTTCTTCATCAGTTCGTCATCAATTTACACCAGCACAAGCAGATAACTGGAAAGATCTGACCATGGAAAAGCCCAGTATAGCAGTTGGGGGAGCCAGGCCAAAAGTGAAGAAATATGAAGGCAAGTAGAAATAAAATTCCCAACAATTATGCATGCCCAAGGCTTCCAGTAACTTAAAAACATGAGGCAAATGGTTATTATTTTGGTGAAAAATGTGATCAAATTTTTATTTAGTTTGATTTTTTTGACTTGTTAGATTCTATCTCAATTTCCTATATCTAGAAATATTCATGATTGTTTTCGAATTTCCAGAGCCTGGTGCGTTTCCTTCATTACAAAGTAGCAAGAAGGTTATTGGACCTAGTGTTCAAAGTGAAATCGAAATAAATCTACCTGAGGAGGCGATACCATCTGGTTCAACAGAAATGTGAGAATAATTTATTTTAATTTTAAAGTCATTTGTTTTGGCTTTATAGGGTTGCCAATAATAAGGTTGCCATACGTCTGTTTTTTTCAGGGATTGTACTCTTCGCTCTCTGAATATTCTTCCAGGGGAATGTCTTGTATTTCAGCTTTCATTAAATAATTGATCAAGAGGATGTTTTAATTGTATTATTTTATCAATGTTGTTGCTGTAATCTGTAATTGAGAGTCTTAGTCGTAACTTGCTTCATATTTAGTAAGTGTCATCTAGGGATGGCCAAACCGGAATAGATATCCGGAATACATCCGGAATAGCTAGGTATTCCGGATATCATTCTTCA